>JAOBRG010129770.1:0-19135 GCA_027574985.1 Umimayanthus nakama | reverse complement strand
TTACTCGAAATGAGGCTGGTAAGGCTAATTTGAATGTAGACAAAAGAATATTTGAATTGCCGCCATATTTCGATTCGATGTATGGAAGTGAAAGGGTTGAAGTAAAAGAGATTGTCCGTAGAACTTACTGGACAACAGCTACTGAAACAACTCGAGTTTCCATAGACATTCCAATGGGTAGTTTGCATTCTTTGTCTTTTCTAAAGTACAGTTAAGGAATACATGTTATCCCGTTAAAGACTACCCTTAAAATCGTTAACCTCACATTCTCAGAATGATCCATTAGCAGTTAAAGAACAGAGGAATTTGACACACTGTATCAAGCCGTGTATGAGGTTAAATAATATACAAAAAAGAATATGATTTGTGCTTTTTAGGACTCCCTTACAGCCATTCCGCTTGAACAATGGAATTTAGCCTACGTAAAGCCAAGTCTTTTATGTACCATACAAAACGACAGATGCATTGCGTCACAATATCCCAAACCAAAGGACACAATAACCATAGATGTTTCTGATGATGCAAGTTCACCACCACCAAATATTCTGGATCCCAACGCCAAGCCCAAGCTCTTTCAAGGACCAGTAAGTGGCCAACCAAATGCCCTTCCTGATACTCACTGTCAACCACTACTGGGGGGAGGGGGGGGGGCAGTGCAAACTTTTTACTGGGAAGAATGTACAGTTTGACATGGGACCACGCCTACAAGGAGCAAAGGCTGCCAATTGGTTGCTTGACAATGAACATTTCTTTAATACCGTACAAGAGCATTTAACACCTTAATTGGCATGGAAATAAGCGAAAACGTTTTGAAGAGGTATTGAAAGCTCTTGAAAGCCTTCGGCAACAGCAAGTTTTTGTAAACCTTTGGAAAAAGTGGTCGGAAGTCTGGGAAATCTTCGGAACATTTCAGGAAGTGTTTGGATGGTATTCATAAACATTCAGTTAAAATGGTTTTTTTCAAAGGTTTGGTAAATCTTCGGAAACTTTTGAGAAAATCTATGGAAAATTTTCAGAAATTATCAGGAAATTCAAAAAAAAAAAAAATCTTGGTATGGTGTGCAAAAATTCTTTTTTAAAAAAATTTTGTTGTTATTTCAACTTCGTCGAACATTAAGTTAAACTTTTAATCAAAATAAATTTACAGTAGTAACTTTATCAAATATGTTAAGACTTGCGGTGTTTCTATTTTAGAACTAAAATGGTGGTGTTTCCGATAACAATCTGCTTTGGCAAGCATGTACCAAACATTACAGACATCTTTATACTGCGATTCACAGTTGCTCCTTTTGATTAATAATGAATTTTGTAACCCAAGTCTCCTCAAGGTTAAAAAATACCTTTTGCTTTTATCTTTAAACCACTTTGTTTTGTGATTTGTTTTCTCTTAGCAATGCTACCTGCGTTTGTCTGGAAAAACCAGTACTGAAAAAAAAATCTTTATCAAATTCATCTAACGGAGTCTAAGTCTTAGTCTTGTATAACTTACGCACTAGCAGAGTTTTTCCAACCAATAGGTAGTATTAAAAATAATTTTATCAGAATGTTTTACTTTGTCACCAATTCTCATTTTTAGGACATTTCAAAAGCATAAAACATTAAGGTTTTTTCATTTGGCACAAATCGGGTTTGCAGATAAGATGAGTATGGTTCATGTATTTTGAAAATTGCATTCGATTTAAAATCGAGAATTGACCTTCTTATACATTAATTGGCGCAGTATGCAACTCCTTATGTTGCACCTATTTGCTTTTGTCTGAAAAATTGGTTGAAGGAACTCGGAAGTTTTGATCGATTAGACCTTGCCTATTCATTCTACAGTTGGGTAAAGAGATTATCAGTTGATTAAATTTTGAAAAAGCGCTTTCCTTTTTTTAGATAAAAAAGTAGTTTTAATGATTATCAAGATTATCAACAAAATAACTATTGATTGACTCACTGGGTAAGTCTGATTGATTGAATTTTATTTGCAGACTCGATTTTATCAAATTATGAAAATACCCGAGTTTGGGAAGTACGCCGTGGTGTTCCATTATTATCAATCAAAGCATCAGCCCTTCAGAGCACAAGCAACAGTGACTGCCAACCGTGCATACCAAGGCTATGCCGAGTTCAAGTACTGCCCAAATTTATCTGGTTGTCGTCTTGCCCTGAGGAATAACGACGGAACTAACTTATTCGATATTGAAAGACTCACTGCTTCATTGCAAATGGATGTTCCTGGTGGATCCTCTGTTTGGATTGTAAGTATGACTCCTGTTAGGAATCAACTTCTGTGACTGTGTTAATTGCTTATTAAGAAACACAAGTGTAGTCTGCAGTGTTAGAGGATAGACACGAGCCAGTTCATGTTAGACCTGAGGAATAACAGCTGATTTAAGTTGTTCGATTTTAAATGACTCGTTGCTGCATTACAATTGGAAATTCCTGGTTGCTCTTCAGTTAAGATTGCATGACTCATTTTGTTAGGAATCATTTGCTCTGATTGTGTTGTTTGCACATTCGGAAACACGAGTAAGGACGGACATGAGTAAGTTCAAGTACGACTTTTTGTGTAAACATTTCTGCTGCTTTGCAATCTTCTACCAGTGCCCGCGGAAAAATAATATATTTGGAATAATAAAGAGTTACTGAGAAAAAGTGTTTTCATCCCACCTCCCCTCCACTTTGACTCACTAGTCAATCTCCCTCCCCCCACACGCACACGCACTCACACTAACACTTTCAAAATAGCTTCGCTGTCCCTGTCTACATATTGGTATCCGTTGTGGTTTGTGAATCAACTGTAGATGTTAGTAAATCAAACCAAGTATGTTTGGGGCTGTTGTTTCGTGTAACGTTCAGATTTGCGTATTTCAGGACTACGTTATGTTGATACCAGAGGACAAGTTTACACCAGAAGTGTTAGAAGCAGGGGCTAAATCGTTATCCAAGATGTTTATAAAGGATTGCGGAAAAGACAGTTTTTTTGTCAAGCCTAATGCACAACCATTCTGCAAAGAATCTATATTCTCCCTAACAAGCGATTTCAATGATGGTGCCTGGCCCTGCGATTGTCACCCTCGAGGTTCTCTCAGTGAGCAGTGCAAAGTGTTTGGCGGGCAGTGTCCTTGTAGACCGAACGTGATTGGCCGCAAATGTACCAGGTGCAAGACTGGTTATTATGGGTTTCCAAACTGCAGGAGTAAGTACAGATAATGCGCTAGACGTGGTAAAATCTTTGACTGCCAACCAGAAGGTCCTGGGTATAGTCCCCGGCCCGGGCGAATTTGTTTTTTACGCCCACTTCAAGATTGCAGACTGTCACAGCTCATTTATTATTCGTAAATTCATTTCATAAGGCTAATGATGGCTGTTCATGGTTGTCTATGGTTAGTTAGGGTAAGGATTGGGTCAGGGTTACTTTTGTATAAATTAGATAGACATACAAAAAATGTGAAGTGTTTGCAGCGAAATGATGGGTTAATGTAGTGGTAGTGAATAGTGACTCCTGTTTATGAGGTCGCACGTTCGAGACTCGTCATGCCCACCTTTCTACGGAATTTTTAACTTATTTTTTTTCTTGTCTAAAGGCCACCTGTCTCGATTAGCCCCTATGGTTATATATAGGTGGCCTGCACTCATTAATTTGTAAACCTACTCTTTTTTGTAATATTTCTACTTCATTTCCAAGTGTTAATAAATTATTGTTGTTGTTGTACGAGTCTCAGTTTGAGAACATTTTGGTCAATGTTACAGTTCTAGTAAGCGTCCGCCACCTTGAAGTGGGCGTAGAAAAAAAATCCAGCCCGGGCGATTTCTTCCACACCCACTTCAAGATCGCGGAAGCTTACTAGAACTGTGACATTGCTCAAACTCAGACTCGTACTTAGAAAAAATTCACGAAAAATAGAAATTAAAAACATCGTAATGATGTAAAAAAAAAAATCTTAATCATGTAAACATTTACGAAGTCAAAATAAAAATTGAATTAAAATGAATTGAATTGAAACCGAAGAAAGGTGGGCATGACGAGTCTCAAATGCAGGATCTCGTAAACAGGAGTCACTATTCACTACCACTACACTACCCATTATTTAGCTGCCAACGCTTCACAACTTTTTGTATGTCTATCAAAAATTCTTACAAAAGTAATCCTGGCCTAACCCTAGCCATCCATAGATAACCATGAACAACCATCTATAGCCCTATGATATAAATTTACGAATAATAAAGGAGCCGTGACAGTTCGCCATCTTGAAGTGGGCGTAAAAAATAAAATCGACCGGCCTGGTTGAGGGTTGAACTTTGTATGGCCTTCTTCCTTGGTCTAGTCTCTCATTGTCTATTTGGGTACACAACAATTAAAAAAACCCACACACTTGCCGATAAAAGTCGGCTAATACCGGTGTTGTGTTGAGATCCTCTAGGTTATCAGTCTCTGTCTTACCGAAAGGCCCCAAGCGATAAAGGATCATAGATTTAAACAGTACATGCTGTTCTTTGAGTGAAAATGTTTGGGACTCGAATAAATATTTTGGCCAGGTATGATTCTATGGCAGTTAATGTAAGAGAGAATCGCATAGTTCAGCTTCCTACTGTTGTTGCAAAATGAAGTAGTTTATAATCTGTTTTGCTACTAAACCTTAAAGACTTAAGCCACATTCACACTACTCATTAAACTGGTTTCAGTTAATCATATTTGAAAATTAATTTGACAGTTGCAATATTCAAACTGCCTTAAAAACTGTATAAATCTGTTAAATTACCGTTAAGGCATTCAAACACTCAATTCAGAATCCGTGAAAACCTATGAACACGTTTTAGTTTAATATAATCATGTTTAGTGTTTGGTATGAGCGTGGTATAAGTCTTTTATATCATTTTCTTGTTTTGTAGTAAACAACACACATTCTAAACATGTGTTTTTAGATTTTTTCTTTCTTTTTTCTTAATTACGGCTTGTTCTGAGAAAAGGCTAACGCTGAAAACATCAATAATACAACAAAGTTGTGGTGAAAACCTTAGGGTTTTTTTCAACCTTGAGTGACATATAAAGCTCAGTAGCCAATGCGGAAAAACCTGGGTTTTTTCAGGGCTAGTCTTCTAGTATGTGATTATAAATTTAGGAATGATGTACCTGTAAATTGACCCTCTAATTGCTGCAATGTTTTTTTGACAATTGTAATATTTCTTACTGCTTCTTTTCTTTGTACACATTGTTTCTTACTCGCTTATTAAATTGTCTAACAGAATGTGAATGCCCCTTCTGTGATGAAGTGACTGGAGCATGCGACTGTCCAGCAAACACCGTGGGTCCCAACTGCGGCGTGTGTCGGCAGGGTTACTGCTTTTATGACCCACTTCGGGGCTGCCAGTCTTGTCAGTGTGATCGCTTAGGAGTGGAGAGCAATAATCTTGCTTGTGATCCAAAGAGTTGTCAGTGTACATGCAAGCCATCACACAAAGGGCTTAGGTGCAACGAGTGTGCTAAGGGTTACCATGGTTACCCACTCTGCTGGGCGTGCGACTGTGACTCTAGGGGGGTGACTGAGGGCGTGTGTGACGTAAACTCTGGTAAATGCATCTGCAAGGTACGATGCAATGCGAAGTAGCACTACTCTCTGATCTTGATAATAAATTGTGAATGGAGGTATATGTAGTAAATTCGCCGGGTATATGAAAATGCGGTGAGGAGTAGACATGATAACTAATTGTTGCAGTTTTAAATGCAACTGCCTGAAAACATGCCTCAATGCTAATTGAACCCATGACCTCTGCTATGCTTGGGCAGATGCTCATGCCCACTGAGTTATGAAGCCATTTATGGTAGGCAGATCAAACGTTAGCCCCAATAAACCCGTACTGGCGTTGAAAGTGTGAATGAAGGTATATGAAATAAATTCATGTGTGAAACTAAGCTTAATAATGGGCATGAGAAATGATCGCTACAGTTCTCTTTGCAACTTAAAGCGTTGCTTACAATTACCTAAAAGTATTACACTTTCAGCAGTACGGTAACAATATTAGAACTCAAAGCTGACCTGCCTACCAAGAATGGCTTCGTAGCTCAGTGGTTGGAGTATCTGCCCCCCGCATCCAGAGATCCCGTTTAGAGCTAACATTTTTTTGGTCAAAGATGTGTAACTGCTTTAGTTCAAAAGTGTGCATCACTGTTGTTAAGTATCGAAGTCCATCCACTTTTGTGTAACCGAGCTGGGTTCTGTCCTGTTGTGGTTCTGCTGCTGCATAGATCAATAGAAATCAAGAACGTACTTGTCTGAATATACAAATACAAACAAAACGTAGCTATTGACAACAAATCTCGGAGACTAACTAAGTTATAGTTTCTGATTTACTTGTTAGATACAAATGTACTCGTCAAGTTACGTGATGTATGTGTCATGTGGTACATTTCCAAATATAGCAAGAGAAGCTGGATGTCATGATACCGGTGAAATAGCAAGTTGGAAAACCGAAATCACTCTGTACTGAAAATTAAGAAGTATTGCATAGCTACGAATCCCAACGAAAGTACCAAATCTCAGTTTCAACTCATAAAACAGTATGGAACAATTATACTATGCACTATCTTTTAAAAAATCCAGTTTACACATTTTTAGGAGCCCGTGTGAGATATCCGTGACATCTCAGTGTGAGTTGTAAACTCAATTTGCCCATAAATGCATGTATAGTTAATAGAAAGCGTATAAAATTATGTTCCTAATATCTGCATTGAAGAGATCCCTAAAATAATGGAGAGAAGTTAAACAGATTTGTTTTGTTCCTTCTTGAAACACTGGCAAATGTTGAATGTTTTGTGTTCCGCAAACAACCTTCTTTTTATGTACTGCCTTTAAACTCATTTTAGTGTTTTAGTTTGTTTTTCAATAGCTAGAGATGTTAAGCAGTCTTACAAAATCCTGTCGTAGGGCATTATTGAGTAATGTCAGTTAGGTATTTAAAATGCCTTTTAAAGTAGGGGCAACCAATACATGCGGACTGATCATTTTTCACTGTATTACGGTTGGAATGTCCAACATTGTTGAACACGTTAGTCCTTTGCTTTTCAGCCTGGTATCAATGGTAGGAGGTGTGATCAGTGCGCTGCAGGTTATTACAATCTGCGGTCAACAGGATGCCGTTCCTGCTGGTGCTCAGGGCTGACCAACAAGTGCACAGAGGGAGATATGTACTGGTGTGTTAATGCTTCCACACAGAATGTGTTTTCGAACCCTGTAGTAACACATGTCTGATATTTGTTAACTTGAAGTGCCTCTGCTAATTGTTAAGTTTTTTCCTTTCATCGAGAAGAAGATTAACTTCAAGCAACAAGGATAACGACGTCAGCGAGAAGGACAGAAAACAATATGATAAATTACAAAATACAATATAATTAACCCTCGGAAGTCCAAGCTACTTACTGCTACAAGTTAGCACAAGGGGGGGGGGGGTCATTTGGACCCTCCCCCATAAATTTTCGAAACGGTTGCGCATAAAAGATCAGGCTTTTGCATGGAAGTAGCTTTTGGTTTGCTAATCACTTTCCATTACAACAGTCCAGTTTTAATTAAGAGCTGTTGCTATGGCAACAGTCGTTTCACAACATGTCCGCCATCCTGGCCGCCATCTTGGATTTTTCAAAAAAAATTATTTTGCGCAAAACTGGAGCAAATTTTACTGGAATTAGTAGAAAACATGAATTTTCAGCCTAAAATAGGAATATAATTGAGAATAGAGTCTAAAAGAAGAAATGAGAACCATTTTTCCAAAAAATTTACAGGTTTTTATTTTAAATTTTAATTTGCTAATTAATTACACATAAATTATAAGTGATGACGTCATCTAATTAACGTCAAAAAAGGCGCTCATTATCAGACTACAGGTACCGAAAGTTTCATCTTGATTGCTTGAAAGCTTCATACTTTAGGTTGGAAAAACCTATGGGGGGTCCATTTGACCCCCCCTTTGGACTTCCGAGGGTTAATCAAAAAATATATTCTGATTCAAAGATGAATGCAATAGGATTAGTTAAATATTGCAATAGGGTTAACTACAGAATACATTACAATAGTAGTATGTAAGACTGCCAATTTAATATACTACGTGAAAAGTTCAGTTTCGGAAAATTCTGGTCAGTATGATGTCAGTATAAATTGCTGCATTATCCCTTCAGTTTCAAAGTTTCAGCTTCTCATTCTTTTTCACACTGTCACAAAAAGCTAAAATGATTATATGGAAAAGCTTCATTTTCAGTAGTAGTTCCCCCTGGCGTTGTCGCCCCTGCAACTTAAACTAGCCAGAATAATAGATAATGTTGCATTCCTTGCTCCGTTGTATTGCTCAGGTCGAGTTTGATGAGAATGGACGGTTGGCAGATAGAGAACACACGCGAATCTGTTGAAGAACTTGGTCCCTCGCTCACAGTATATGTAGGCGGTAAAAGAATAGACAAAAGGGAACCAATATACTGGGTTGCTCCCACAGCATATCTTGGACAAAGGGTAAGCAGTCTCAATTCCACTCACCATCACTGCTCGCGAGTACAGGACATGCAGCTCAAAAAGAGTTCTTTCCTTAGCTCTCCTTTAGTTTTCAGTACTAGTTGTTCTGATTTCAAAGGTGATCACGTTAAATTTCTCTTCGGTAACCGCAAATCTTTTGTTTCTTCAAAGTGGAAGAAAAGGGAACGTGTGAGTTGAGTTGATTATATAGTTAATATGGATCTCATGCAGTATGACTGAGAAATGAAAGTGCCGACCCTGCCATTTAAATAGGACTTTAACCCGGTTTAGTTCACGTCATTATAGTTTACTAGTTTGTGATGATACTACTCTGTTTCGGTGGAAATTTTGATTGGTTGAGCCACTACCAGCTTAGCAGTGCCGTTGTGAGCATATTTTTGTAGCGTTCCCTAGCTTCATGCTTTAAATAACTTTAGAAAACAGATTCAGTAAAACGCACGGTCTGATTAACTAAGGGCCATTTTCTAAGTTTGGATGTAAATCATAAATGACAACACGAAATCAAAGGCTCTTTGAGCCAACTCATTCATATTATTTGAGGGATGAGATTGAGTTTCTATATGTAACTGGACTTCATGGCTGTTGCGGTGCTTCTTACCCCGTTTCTTACGCCTCGGTTGACCCATGCGATCATAAGTGATCATACGTTTATATCAGTCGCAGTCACTGAGAAAGTGAATTTATAGTGACTGATAGAAAACAACAAACTATATTGACTAGAACAATGTCATGATTTTCAAGCATTTTCAAACAATAAAAAACGGGATTCAAACATTTTTTTCAAAGAAAGCATTTTATTTCTAACTTGTTCCTGCATCAATGGAATAAAAACGTGGACATAAAACTCTTGGTCCCGCGTCTGTCTCGCATGCTTTAAAGGACAAAACTATATGTAACTATTAAAAAAATGCTCGTTAAAGATTAGAACAGGAGAAATAGTATCACAAGATAAATGTTGACCAAGCGATGATTTAGAGCATGATATCCAAAGTCTCTGCAACCATTCTAGTTTTCGTTTTAAGTCTATCCAAGTTCTACAAAGAGTGTGTTGAGGGAATCGATTCCAATGAACAGGAGTTATTGAAAGCGTCCTTTGTGAATGGTGTTTATCAGCCAGCCATGTTACTTGAAATTGAGACAAGTAATTGAAATAAAGAAGGCAAACTTCGCTCCAAAATTCACTAATTTACACACACTGATTTTATAGCTTTTGTTCGACATTTGATACCTACTTTGTTATCAAGGAGTTTGCGGAGTTTTCTTTTGCATCGCGTTATAGTACGCTACAAAGAAACGATTTGTAAAAAATGGAGTACAGGTCTGTTGTCATTTGATTTAATTTCTGGCTACACCTTTTAATTTCAGTTTGATTTCCGTCTACGCAATTAAATGCCCACAAATCCGTCCCTCCACAATAACTCATTCATTGCGCTTGCGCGCATATGAATGAGTTAAAAAGTGATAGTCGATCAGTTGTTGATATTTAGAAAACTTTTTTCTACAAGGATTAAAAAACAGAGTCGCTTGTGTTTCTATCCAGAAATAATTTAAATAGTGAAAAAAGAGCAAGTCGTTGATATGATGAGTCGTCCACAAACGTCGCTGGGAAAACATGTAATAGGAAAATACTACCAATTGCAGAACCACAAATTTAAATAATTTGTAGTACGTCTTTGTGTTTTATTTCAACTCTTAAAGGACCCCTATTGAGGAGCAGGTAAAGAAACAAGGGCAAACTGGCTGGTGGATATGAAGTATACTCAAATACATTCCCTTGACCTGTTCTTACTACTAGCTTTTGTTTTTGCTAAATTGTGTTTTATAAAAAATAAACGAATGCTTAGTGTCCGCTGTAGTCACAAAATCGTAGACACTGTTATGTGCAGCTGCCTAATGGTCTTTCTTTTTGTGCTGTTTCAGATTCACTCGTACGGAGGACAGCTCAATTACAGTGTGAAATATGGAGTACTTAGTGATGGCGGTTCCCCAGTCCTAACTGTTAAACCTGATGTGCTGATAAAAGTAAGTTGTTTGGTCGAGTCGTCAGAGCTCGAAAGTCACAGTACATTTTTGAAATAGTTGCCTTGCTGAAGTTTGAACCAGTTTTCTCTTAAACCTCACTAGATTGTTTAATTATTACAGCCATACACAATTTGTATAAATTGCATTATGTAAGAAATTGGTGAAACTTTGATGTTAATTGAGTTCATTGTTACATGTTAGTTTATTTATTTTACATGTATTTTTTGTTTATTTAAGTCACGGTAGTTTAAAGAATAGGTGGCTGAATCTCTCTTTAGGAGAAAAACTTAACTAAATGGTTTGTACAGGTGTCTAAAAATCACACTAGCCTGCTCCTTCAGCTACATCACATTGAACAACCCACAGCAAAGCCAAACTCTTTTGCCAGTAAACATTCTTGTTGACGATCGCGTCAAACTGAAAACAAATCAGCAAGTTGTCCATCTCAGCCAAACTAAAATTGTCATTTTCTGTACGCGGAATCTCTAGCTTTTTTGGTGTGTAGTATCAAAAGGTAAAACCAACTCACCGTCATTAATAATCCCATCGTCATAGCCGGCTCTACATCTTTAAGGGACAACATGTTTTTTTGCAAAACTTCGCCCTAGATCCTCTCACCAGGCTCTCATACACACGCGGCGTCGTCGTCGGACCTTAAGGTCCCTAATCACATACTATTGAGAACATTACAACATATGATGATCTGTCAAGTTCATCTCATTGGACTGCTTTAGTATACGAGACGGTAGGAAACCATTTTCCTGCTATAGAAAGGGTTGTTGACTCGGTGCTGCTGTTTGTTTTTTACGTTTTGTTTCAGAGACAAAATGGCATGCAAATTCAGTACAAGAAGCAACTGCAGCTTCAACCTGGGGTTTTACATCCAGTCACAGTTGATCTTACTGAGGTTGGTATAGTCAATCTAAAAACAGGGAAGTGTAAGGGAGTTTTGAATTTGGGCCAAGGAAATCCTAGTTAGTTTCCCGAGTCAAAATATTTGGGATTTTGTCTTCGACAGACTTTTTTTGTATTTGTTTTCATACTAGAACATTTTCAATTTTCCGACAACCTTTGAAAAGTATTTTTGAGACACGCACTGGTGTGCTGCAGCACTCGATCCTTGTGCTGTGTTACGTGTTTTAAAACGCAAGACGATTTGACATTTATTGTTTTCTCCTCTTGGCGGTAAGGCCCTGGTTAACAGAAATATGCTTACAATTATTTATTTTATGTTTTTGTTAAATAATGCTATTTGGTGAATAATAGGTCAGAGAAACGTTTGGTAAATATAAATATATATTATTTCAATTGAGTGGAAACCCTGCTTATATGCATTATCAATTGTACATACCGTTTTAACTGTTTTGTATAACATTTCTTTTGTACAACTGCACTGATACCAGCACAACAAAGATGTCGTTCAGTTTAACTAGTCTTAGTTGAGGGACTTCCGTGTTTACCAATTGAAGAGCTCGGTGCAACAAACGGCCTAAGTGACGATTTTGGACCACCCTCACAAAACCTCGAAATTATCTATGTTCCTGCTATGCTACACTACTGTGACCAAAGCACTCATGTTAGGTTCTCAACACATTATTATTGCAATACAAATAGAATTTCCGCCCAAAGAACACTAATTTAGTTTACTTTTGACCGGGAAAGAAAAGCTTCCAAAAACGCCAAGAAACTCCTATAATCTCTGCTGGGGGTAAAACTTAGCCTCGGATGATGATTTAAAAAAAACTCTATTTGCTGTGTGCCATCAGCCTAGAATAAGGTATAGCTGTAAAAAACATCCCAAATTTCCCAGTATTTTAATAAGTCACCCAAAATCGTCACTTAGGTCGTTTTTGCACAGAGCTCTTCAGTTGAAGTCTGAGCTCAATTAAGTCCTATCACTTGATAACAACTTGTTACACACATTCAAACACCGCATCGGCTTTTCATAATCTGACTTGTCTTTGTACATTGGTGGATACCTAGATTGTAATGAATTGTTGGTTGTCAAAACGGAAGGAAGATGGGAAGAATTTGTAAACTTCCAAACTAACAAGACTTGTTTTCTTCCACTTTGATTCCTATAGAACGCCTGGGAAGAAAGTAGCAGGAGCGGAAACCTGACACGTGCGGACTTCATGTCGGTTCTCTCCAATGTGGAGTCCCTAAAACTGCGAGCTTCTTACAGCACCGTTGTTGACGAAGTAAACATCCGTAACGTCAGTCTGCAAGTTGCCACTCCCAGGTCACCTGGTCCCTGGGCACTAATTGCTACCAGTGTTGAGAAGTGCGAGTGTCCTCCCCAGGCCACCGGCTCCTCGTGTCAGGTGAGACTGCGTTCGGGAGGGGTCTAACTGGCCGATCCTGGGCTGATTTGTTAGTAGTCAAGAAATGGTTTGGCCGTTCTACGGTTGGAAGGATCATTAATCGTTCTCTTTTACCCAGGACTGTGGTAAAGGCTTTACTCGAGGTGCAGACAACACGTCGTGCATCCCGTGTCAGTGCAATGGGCATTCTGATGACTGTGACCCGGTGACAGGAGAATGTACAAATTGTCAGCACAACACAACAGGTATTCTCAAATAGTTCCTTCAGCAGGGTTTGACTCCGACTTGTTAAATTTGAAGGCCAAGGCCTTTCAAGGGAATAATTCTCACCTTCAGTTAAAATAAAACTAAAGAGCTTACTTTACACCATTGTGCAGCTGAACAATGCACATCACTGTCTGTCCTCAAACGGGATAATGATATTACACTGTTGGTCATGTCACCTGAAGTGCTATCTTAAAATCAAACATTTCTCGAGAAGAATAGGATAATCCCAGCAATGTAGTATTGTCCTGTGTATTTAAATGTTCACTGCTTCACTTAGCGCTCGAATGTGCTTCTTTGGCGTACTAGATCAAGAAAGGGTGCATTAACTTCTGAAGGATCTCAAAGGATGAGCTGGAATAGTGAGATATGGGTAATCAAGACTCCCTAAACCAACTAGGGACAAATGACAACCAGCTGTAAAGTACCCACGATAGAGATAGTGACATGCAATGTCTTAAACACGAAGACGCGCTATAAAAGGAACTTTGGCCCCGCCCCTTTTAAGTCCCACTTGCTAGTAACACTTACAAATAAAAATGAACATGGCAGCCACAACAAGCGTGACAGTATGAGTGACGAATAGGCTTTGTAATGTTGTTATATTTGTAATACTCCACACCTTATGTTAATTGAATAATAATGGTTACAACTACTGTGTTTGTATTTTCCGGTAGGGTGAATAAACGAAATATGTTGATAATGAAATGAATAACCGTGGTCCATTGTTTTATTCTCAGTGTTAAAAGTAGCTGACCGAATTACACAATAATACAAATTACTCCAATGACTCAAGTTTATACTAAAACCTAAAACAATCATTGCAGCACAATTTGCTAATAAGTAAATGAACGAAACTAAACGCTGGCAACTTCTGTACTATTGTTTATGTTTCACGCATGAGCTCGCTTGAAATTTTCCCGCTCAAGTCAGGCCAGCCGCCTTCGTTGGCGGTTGATTGACAACTTAACGAAATGTACCTTAGGTACCGGTCCTTTTATAGTGCCTCTTCGTGTTCAAGAACAAGGGTGAAAGGTGTGTGTGTTAATGTTATGAATCTTGACGTTATTCGTGTAGTATGAAATACACGGTGTTTTCCACTGAGCCAAACAATGAGACATTTTTCTGGTTTCTTTCCGCTTACAAGAATAATTTCGCCACTCAATTTTTATCACTAAATAACGCATGTGATAGTCTATGTGGATAAAAAAATTAAAAATCGTACATTGTTGTTGATTCACACTGTAGTGGCACACGATTCAGTCACAATTCTCAACATCATGTTTACAGGCCCCAAGTGTCAGCTGTGTGCTAAAGGTTTCTATGGGAATGCATCTGTTGGAACTGCAGACGCTTGCAAAATGTGCGAGTGTCCTCTTGGACAATCAACAAATAGCTTTGCTACAGAATGTGCGCTTGGATCAGATGGGAAGTTAAAGTGTGTGTGCAAGCAGGGATATGCTGGCGAGAGGTGCGAACGTTGCGCGAATGGTTACTATGGGAATCCGACCACACCTGGAGACTACTGCAAGCCCTGTGGCTGTAATGGCAATATAGACCCGACCATTAATGGAAGGTAGCTAGTTATTTTGTTAAGTATAGGTTTGCCAGACCAGTGTTGCTTTGCTTACTACTCCCTGCTATGCGAGAAAAAGTTAACATTAAAATTCAGGGAAATCACACACTTTGCTATTTCTGTGAACATTTTCCACAAACTATTGGGACTTACCTAAAAACGTGCTGTGTGCTACTGTGTTCAATTGCTCTTAACATTGTTTTTTCTTTTAGTTGTGACCCACTGACCGGAATGTGTCTGAAATGCATCAATGGAACGACCGGCGACAAGTGTCAGAACTGCCGTGAAGGCTACTTTGGTGATGCCGTCACAGCAAAGAACTGTACACGTTGCCAATGCAGTTCCTGTGGTGCCCAGACATCTGTATGCAATACATTCAGTGGTGGATGTCAGTGCAAACCAAATGTCATTGGAGACAAGTGCATTACTTGCAAAGTAAAAACATATCTTCTGATTAATATTATTGTTGTTACTATTACTGTTGTTGTTGTTAATAATATTGTAGAGACATTAGGTTCTTGATTTATAAATAAAAAACGTTGTTTTCTACTACTATTATTATTATTATTATCATTATTATTATTATTTGACTATTATTTTGTAAACTATGTTTTTTAACTCTTACATTGTGTTAAACCTTACATGTAGCCTTTTGAAGAAGATTATTTGGTTCTGATATTTAAGAAAAATGATGCCTTAAAAAAAAAACACGAACACAAACAGATCATGACCTATAACTTGTTTCAATGGAAGCACTTAAAGCTAATTGGTTTTATAATTGTTGCTGATTTTTTTTGTTGTTTTTATACTGTTATACTGTTAGCTATTTTTCATAAACACATACGCACTCCATAAGTTGTTTCGTTAACCTATATTAAATCAACTTAGAAGTTGCAAAAATTTAAAAAATCTAGGTACTAATAGTTGATGATGTATCAGTTTCAGATTTCAATACCTGGAAATGTTTTTGCTTAATTTTTAATATTTTGAAAAAAAGAAGTTAATCACGTATTACGGTAGATTCAAAAGGTCATGGGTTGTCTTTATCTTTAACAACCTCGTGTTTTTGCCTGTTGTTGTGGAATCGGAATGCCTCTGTTGTAACAATCAACTGCACACAGCAAAAATGTATCGTAGTTTGTCAGGTTAATACGAATGTGTGATTGCAACACACAGCCAAACACCTGGAACTTTGATAGCTGCCTTGGGTGTGAAGATTGTGGCTGCAGTGCGGCGTCTGAAGGCCCTTCATGTGACATCAAAACGGGACAGTGCCGATGTATACCTACAGTCACTGGACGAACTTGTGATCGCTGCATTGCAGGTTTCTGGGATTATACAGAACAAGGATGCAAACGTAAGTTTCTTTTGTTTGAATTGTTTCATACTCTAATGATAATAAATCCGAGACTTCGAAGTCAAGAAAAACGTGTTGCTTCTTTTGAGTTGCTTTGTGCCCGTCACATCACATTGTATTCTATTGTGTTGTTTATAGGTTACTGTGTTGTTAGTGTATATTTCTCGAGTTGTGTTTTAGTTCTCTCTCTCTTCTATTTGCGCCATTAAGACGCGTGAAGCCAGGATGCACTTGCTCCTTCCACTTCTTCCTTTGGCCAAGTTTCTCTCATCCTCCCATGATGCTTCGCAGTCTCTGTTCTGACACTCAACTGTTCTCCGCCATGCTGTTCTTGGTCTGCCACTTTCCTTTGTACTTTCGGTTCTCCATGTTAGGGCTGTCATGCAGTGACTCTTCCATACGTGACCTGACTTTTTCCACCGCCTTAGTTTCAGCTTTCCACAGGCCTGCGACTGTGTTGTATTAGATTAAATATCGATAATCTTTGAAAACCTGAAGGCTTGTATAACATTCTGAATGACAATTGTGCTCATTAAGAGTTTCTTTCTGGAAACAGATACGAATATAGTGTGTTTCCTGGTAAGTTCTGGTCTCATATGTCAACTTCCTCGATAAACGGTAATTGTATAAACAATGTCTTAGATCTAGTTGCCAGAGTTCTTTGTCAAGGTCGGTACTATGTTTTGAGTTTATTTTATGTGTTATGTAGACCAAACATTTTTTTAAAGACAGTTGTTAGTTCTTGCAACTATCAAGCATAAAAGTCTTCGGAACTGAATCCAACTTGGATGGCTATTTTGAAAATGTTTTGCCGTAAACTTTGAGCTGAAAGTCTTGCTGGGCTGGGAAATAATTTTTAATCCCGTTTAGTTAAACAACATTAAAACATGTTTAAGCGTCGGTGTGAATGGGGTACTACATTTTGTTGCAGATTAGGTATCCAGGCATTGCTATTTCCTATTTTGAGCCTGGGGAGTCCAGATAGAAACAAAGTTAACTTCTTGAATTCTCCGCACCCAGAGAGACAGACACATAACTGCGGTGCGGTCGAGCAGAAACAGAGCACAGCCATTTTATTAGCAACGCATGAGAACAAACTTTACTTCTTACTTTACAATGAGTCTTTAGCCATCGGATATCGATATTTAAACAATCCAATAACTCAATAAGGCACTCCCCAGAGATTAGATTCCCCAGCTTGTGAAACTCCTTAAAGGCCAACGCTATCTATTAACAACTCACATCGCGACTGAAACAAGCCATATCATACTAAAGTTGAAGTTTCTGAAAGTAAATGATCCGCTCTAAAAGACCACAAAAAAGACCACAATAACTCGCCAACTCTTTTAGTTGCATATTATATACCAGCGTCTTAACATTTTTTCACCTCACATTCCATCACCCTCTAACAACTCCGGCTAACACGTCTTGACGTGAAACATGCTTGGGAATTCAAGAAACTATTTATCATCTCTTTCATTTCGCTTCGCTCATTCAGCCGTAGATAAATCGCAACCGTATTTAAGGCATGTCGGTAGTATATTGGACAAAGTGGAAGGTGGCCTGCCATAAATATTAAGGTGCCAAAAGATTTTCTTAGTTATAGAGGACTGCCATTGATAAGTGATGCCACTAAAAGCATTTTACCTCTGTTGTTTCGAAGTTACATTGTTAAGGTCAAAATTCTTAAGTTATACCGTGTGGTAATGTGGTAATTTAAAACATTTAGAATAAATAAAGTGAGAAACCCCTTACTGTGTTTAAATTGTTTGACTTATGGCAGCCTGCAATTGTCCGGGAGGACCAGAAAACATGTGGGGATTCTGTGACGTTAACACTGGCCAGTGCTGTATCCCCGGAGGAAACTGTACCATATGTTCTCTCGGATATCGTGTTACTGAGAATGGTTGTGAATTCTGCGGAGATTGTGTCAAGAGACTGTTAGCTACAGCTAAAGCGCTAGATTATAATGTAACTGAGGTATGTTTCTTGACACGAACATGTGTAACAAAAGTTCGTTGTTGTCACCGTCATATAGACCCTTCTCACCCTTCTTGAGTCAATCGAAAACCTAATGTTAGCACTCTGTAAATTCCAGAAAAGGAGAGGGCAAGTGAAAGTTAGTAAGTGCCGAAAATTTGGGTAATTAGTGTTGAAAACTTTGGTACTGGTATAATTTTCAAAAACTGAAAACTTAAAATAGAGAATGTTTATTTTACGTCTCTCCCTCCGCATTGTTACACTGTGGTCACTGAACGCTGGACTACTTATGAAAAAAGGCGAAATTTTTTGTTATTTTGAAACTCAAACACACTGTACATATTTCTTTCAATTTTACTGAATATTTTGTAGCAGTATAAACTTGTGTTTTTAGGAGCGGATATGTATCTAGAGTATTTCGGAAAATGTTAGTTCAGAATGTGATAATCTACCATGTCATTTTGGTCTAGAAACAAGCTTCCTGATTTCTCTTGCTTTCTGAAAGTATGTGAAAATGTTGTTTTTCGCTCTTGGTAGTGAACGAAGGCTGCCATTTTCCTTTGCGTACACCCCCTTTTCTATACTTTTAACTCGTGCATGACTTAACTAAATCTAACATTTCTTAAATGATCATCATATAGAGACGAAACAAACAATATTATACGAGCAATTAATTTGACGTGCTTTGCTTCCTTTAGTACTAAACAACTCAAAGTTGGAACTTTTCTACGTTTTGAATAAAATCTTTTTTGTTTCAACGATTTTGTCACACTTAAGGCGGTCAGCACAGGAAATCAAATTTGGTGGTATGGGAATTATACTGATCTCTATTCCATTCTCATGGCATCTGATAAACCTTTTCAGGTGCTGAACAGGCTAAAGAGTGGGGCAGCGGGTTTGTATGCTGAACTGAAGCTGGATAAGATAAACGAGACACTCTACAGGTAAATGGAAAATGCGATACTAAAGTTCTTTTCTTTAATTCTTGAAGAAGGCTTTGTTCTACTTTCGTCATTTACCTTTCAGAATTGTATAATGTATGTAGAATACACATATACCAATCATAGGTTGTCTCTCAAAAGCAAGAACGACTTTAGGGGCTGGTCAA
>JAOBRG010129659.1:0-19138 GCA_027574985.1 Umimayanthus nakama | reverse complement strand
CATTACATTACCATTACGTCACAAATTACTGAAATAGGATTGGTTTATAATTTCACATGTAAAAATATCGTATTTTTGCGTGTGTTCAGATACCACATTTCTCGGTGGTAGAAATCCTTGTAAAAACTGCAGTTTATATAATAAATTGTATTTTTGCTGTGCTGAGCTCTCGTTATATCGAGAGTTGAATTGAGTTAGTAATTAAAAATTGTTTGAAACTGAAAGTGTTACTGGTAAAACATTGTTTTATGGGAATATGAAATTATATGAAACTGATTTAAAACAATTAGCTTTATAATTAGCGTGTTTATTACAAAGAAAATATTTTAGGAGTTGTTTGGTTGATTAAGTAAGAAGTGGGAAGTTCTGTTACCAACACTAAGTGTATTGTAGTAAAAAAAAACTGTAAGTGACTTCAACCTGTGGCATCTGCTCTGGCATATCAAATGTTGCAGCTTCATACACTGTTGTTAACTTGTGATACTTTTGACAAGGTTACCATTGGAGTCCTGTCAGGAAGCTGTGGCAATTCTTCAACAAGAATACACAGATGCGGTAGATGACTGTGGTAAGGAAGATCGCCAGGCACTCGTTGTCCAGGACAGACTCTCCTGTGCCTTTATGTGGCTGTGTGTTCTTCAGCATGAAGTTGCCATGAACGTTGTGCCATCCCCTGGTGAGAAGAGCTCTGACCCCAACGAGACTGCTGTTCAACAGAGTGATTCTTCAGTAGGAGACACAAGCACAGCAAAGGTGTGCAATTACACAAACATGATCATCATCACCATTGTTAATCGTTTTTATCGCTTTAAACTTTGGTTTGGGCTGATGTTGATCAACTTAAAACTATTTTATTATTATTACTACAACTCCAAACTGCGTGTCTGAAGGGAAATGCAGCTACGGTAACCACTACTCGCAGATCTGCTGATGTGCGTTCCTTGGTTGAAACAACAAGCGAGAATGCAGATCTGGTTGTGCTTGGATTAATTAATAGTTGTATGATCGAGAGCAACCCTAAACAACTGGCGAACAAAAAGGAAACCTCGGTGATGAAGGCAACATTTTATTTCCTTGGACAACACAGTGATGCACTGACTCTTATTTGTAGTTTGATTAACACAAGCATGACATTAAAAGTATTTACCTTCTGTTCTTTCCTAAACGTTGCAGGAGGACATGTCAATTGATCTTGACCAACCGTATGTGAAGTCTTTGCATGTTGCACTAGAAGGGTGGACCAGTGTGATTAGTTTGTGCTTAACAACTGAAGGAAAGGTATACGAAGGCAGTCAATACGATTACTTAAATGAAAATAATGACCTGTAGACGGCAAATTAATTGTTATATCAAAATGTTAGAGCGATACAAACGTGCCCTGTTAGCCATCAACTTGGGTTTTTTTCCAAAAAAATTTCGATAACTTTTAGAAGTAAATGTAAAGTCTGGACGTAAAGGCTAATGTATAAATAGAGTAAAAAAAGCGTTTTAATAGACATAGTCATAGATTTTTTTTCAAGAATGTCAACTTTGCCTCATAAGCGTTAAATTGTGCGAGTTATTTTCATAATTAATTGTAGAAAACGACGTAGCAGATAAAGAAAGACTTATTTTTGATTGGCTCAACTAAGAACTACTTTGTAAATTAGCATGATAACAGACATTAGCAAAAACCAAACCAGTGAATAGTGTTTTTAGCGCGCTCTGATTGGTTCCGTATCTAGGAATATTTTAGGCTATTCACCTCCACTTCGGTGAATAATTGCTGGATATTCCTGGCTCGCATGACTGCACACGGAAGTGCAGACATGGCGTCCTGGTTTCCGAAAAGTTTGAGCAAAGCTAAAACTTCGAAAGAAATGAGAAAGCCATCCCGATCAGTAAAAAGAAAGCGACGAAACTTAGTTTGGGTGTTTTCCAAGGTACAAAAATTTTGTTTTCAAACATTCTGTGTCTCAATTTTACAAGAGATAGACAGAAATCGTAACGCAAACATTAAACAGTTTTCAATTTCCGGTTAATTAAAAAATTTCGAAATACGGCAGAAAAAAACAAAGTTTGTAATTTTTTACTTCACTGATTTACTGGTTTGGTATATGCTAATAGAAATATTCACCTCAGTGTCGGTAAAAAGCCCAGTATACTCACTTCGCTGCATTCGCGGCTCGGTGAATATCCTGGCCTATTCACCTCCGCTTCGATGAATAATTGCTCAATTAAGCTTAACATTACATAGCCCGAAACGATATTGTTACACAGTTACTACACTACATAACTTTTTGATGTACCTTATCTCTATAAAGATTCCCCGAAATTGAAAAAGTTGTATAAAAAAACTTCGTTTGTCTTGTTGAAATATTAATACTCCAAATAAATGCTTTGCTCTTATACACACTATCTACTATCTATTGCAGAGAGTCGATGAGCAATCGAAATTAAAAGAATGATCTATTTTAAAAGCATACAAGTGATAAGGTTTTCTTGTTAGACATATTTTTTTAATGAGAGCCTAAGTAGGAAATTTAAAGTCAGCTAAACCCTGACGTACTCTCTTACTTTCCCCTTTGTTTTGTAGGTGGACCTGTCGGTGTTCCACAATCCAGAAAACACAAGTCAACTGCTACAAATAGCTGCATCGATGTGCAATATTCTCCATCAGGTTCAGCCCTCTGTTCAACTTTGATTGTAGTAGAGAAAATATTATGTTAGTTGTCTAGCTGATAAATTTTGTTGTAATTCGCAAAATGCAGATATGTCACTGAGCAATTGGGCACGAAGATTGCTAGAAGGCTTACATAACATTGACATATCTCCAAGATTATCATGCAACCTGCCTTTCGACCAAACGGCCTATAACTTCAAATTAATAGAAAGAGGCCAAAAATCCAACATTTTTAAAGAGCATATGGCTACATCAGCATCACCCATGAGATGAATACTGTGACATTTGGGAAAGTCGTACTCGGGGGAACTTTATATTTGTTTTTAGAGTTTTAAAAACGCTCTGCAGGCGGAAGATTCGGCGCACGAAAATCCTGAAAATGGTTCTGAAATTCCTTAGAAAAGCTATAAAAACTGCAAACCAAGCATACACGATGCCTTTAGTACATCGTTGAATAAGTTAGCTTTTACTCTGTTTTCTGACTGAGAAATTGAAGGTTGTAGTTATTTGTGAACATAACACTACATACTGAAAGATATATTTTAGCACATATCTACCCAAAGAGGTATCTGTACTGACTTCTGATACGACCCAAAAAATGATTATAGCCTATGGGTAACTATTGTTGAGAGCTTTTGTACTTGAAAACTTATGTGTTACTCATGAGCTTTATTTTCGGGTGGGTTTGGCTTTAGTTCTTTCCATAGTGGGCGATGAACGTCTTTTTGAAACTGTCTTAACAGAAACATCCAAATAAAATAAAATGAAGTATGTTGTGTTTATTACCATATTTTTTTGCATAAATGTATTTGACAGGTGATAAATTACAGATATTACAGGTAAATGTTGCTCAGAAGTAGTACAAGCTTATCTAAGCTGAGCGACCATAAAAGGATGGTATAAGCGAGTCGAGTCACTTGTTCTCATTTTTCACTCTTCTAATCTTCTTTATTAAATATCAAACACTGGATATTGAATTTCCGGTGATCTGACTGGCTCTCTACCGCTCACGGTATAAATCCTATATACTGTAATTTGTCCAAATATGGAAACCAGCAGTTTTATCAAGGACAATTTTCACACAAGAAAGCCGAAAACTCGAGTTTTTAGAAACCAAAGTTCGAGATTTTTTTATCCAGTGTTTGATATTTAATAAAACAATTATTCCATTCACGCTTGTTTGATAAGAGCTTATGATGGCCGAATCGGTGCTCCGTACGTCGTCCGCTATCTAAAAGCTCATATCCAACGCACGTTCATGAAATAAGCGTTAAATGTAAGCACTACATATCACGTACTTGCATGACTGTGGGAGACTTTGGACACCACTTTAGCCTACACCCAGCAACAAGGACATTCTGATTTTGAAAACGCTAAATGTCATCAGTTTTATTAACCAGCATGTTCAAAATATTTTTCTGCAACGGGAGAGGGAAAGTTGATGAGCTATGAGACACATGCTGAAAGTATGTTTCACTTTATTTTCAGCCACTGAATGAAGTGCATGCGCTTCACCTGTCTGCCGTCATAAGTCAAAGCATTGGAAGCCAACCAGCCCTGGACCGCTCAGTTTCGGCATATTCACAAGCCGTTGAAACACTGTGCAGTATATCAGACATCCACCATGCTGACCAAGTAATGAAATACTGCACTGACATTGTTGAAAGATCAAAACCTGCCCCTTCAGCATTAATACAGTATTTGATTGGCAAGAGCGCACTTCTTCTGCTTACTGGCAAGGTGAGAAGTGTTTGCACTCATTGAAAGCTGTATGGGTACTGTAAATAGACACTGAATTTGGCCATCTCTACCTCGCGTACATACAAAACGACATCGACGTTTTTCTTGAATAAAAAAAATGCCCGACCAACATTTTGTTTTCTTTATGCAGCATTCTGAGGGAGAGAATTGTCTGAAAGAAGCCATGTCGAATGATTTGTTGAAGGCCAAAACTAGAGTGTCTTACATGCTACAGGCCAGGATAAAATGTCTTTGTGCCGAGTATCTTTTTCTTCCTCCAATTATCTATCAATCGACCCTGGATGGTAAGTCAACAGTCTTTGATGCCACTAGCTTGACAATAAAAAAAAATTAAAAAATTTATATGTTTAAATTTATATATAAAACAAAGACAACGGCAACAACAACAAAGACTCTATCATCATATATATAGCAAAAAGATTAACATAAAATTAAATAGAGTGACATTTAAGTAAAGGCAGACAGAGCACGGACAAGCAATAATAGGAAGAGTAATTATAGTGACGCATGCTTGCCTGTCTTCGTGAATATTCAAGCACGATATCAATGTTTTCAGTTATTATCTTTTGTCCGACTTCAAACCAGCACAAGAGTTCCATACGTATAGCATCAGATGTAAAGACGTCCTGAGGCGGCCACGAGCAAGAACATCCAAGTATCAAGGGTCATTTCGGAAAAACGGGGCTGGTACCTGGAACACCCTGCCGCCTCAAATACGAATGAAAATTTCCTTTTCTGCTCGTGTCTTCGTTTCTGCAATCTATATACTATAGGTCATTTAGTTAACTGCACGTATACATAAATATTTACCTAATATTCATTTATTTAACTTTTAGTTTATATACAGGACTCTATTTAAACTAGCTTTGCTAATTAGACTTCCTGTATAACTATTTGAGAAATAAATAAATAAGAGATAAATTTTTCTATCTGATAATTATTTGACATCATTTGAACTGACTTTGGAATTCAATCGTTCAAGGTTTTCACCTTGAAAAACCCCTTGAATTCCAGCTAAAGTTTGTTGAATTCTGTTGAAACGATCCTGAATTTCTAAAAAGATTCTTTAGGAATTATACTAGGACTAACAAGAAATCAGTTTTCGTAATTTCTTTTTATAGTTGTAGTTGAAAAGTTCTAATATATCTTGGTAAGACAGTTAGCTGTTAATGTCATGTTACCACGTTAACCTTGTTTTAAAATAGTGAAAATCAATTTGTAATTGCAGATGACATCCTCGGGCCGCAGATCGCAACAGAATGTGTCATGGCTGGCCAGACCTTGTGGACTCAAATAGCCGAGCTCATGGACATCTTCACAAAGGAAAACTTAGAGCAAGGTATTTTTGTGTGGTTTTTGTGTGAGCAAGGTTTCATAAATTTTTCAGTTTTGAATAAGAAGTATTCTGAAAACTGGTCTCTTCTTGGTGATAGCACCTTTCAAATAAACTGACACAATATTTCTTCAGCGGTAAGAGATATAACCATTGTTTTGCCCAAAATCGAAGTAAAATTGCGGTACATATATAGAGTAGCCAGTCCCTCACTAGTTCAGGTGTTCTTTTTAGAAAAGGTACGCGAATTGCCCTTCCGTTCCATACTAACAGGGTGCACGCTGTCTTTTCGTTGAATCGTCATGGAAAGTCATGAAATTTCAAAAGGGCTGTTTCACGCTTTGATTGGAAGTTCTTTCCATGGCGTGGCATAAGACGTTAAAATCACCAAAATAACTACTGCTGCAAACAATACTAGCATATTTTACCTGTAAAGGTGGGAAATGTAATACGGGGGGATGGTTTGATTACGAAGTATATTGAAACGGATTTCAATTTTAAGCTAGTTCTAAGCGATGAAGCGAATTTAATGTTGGCCCGTAGAATAAATTACTAAGCAGTGCAATATGGTTCCCAACTGTATTGATCCTCGATAATTCTGTTTGCTGGAATAGTTCTTTTGTCAAACTAAGTCGCATTTATCAATATATTTTGGGTAGAAGTGAAAGGAACTTGTTTTGGAAAGCAGCAATTTTGAATGGATCGAGCGTGAAACTGTCCCTTTAAAGTTAAATACCGTTTCAGGGGCTGAGAAGTCATTGCATTTGAGAAAATGACCTTAGTTCGTGTAAAGTTATTAGACCTCAGTTTACTTCCAAAACTAAATTTTCCTGTTCGTAAAAAAACATAAAACATTGGTGTGAGCATGAAGCACCCAACACTAGATGAAGCAGCGTGAATTATCGTTTTCCAGTACTTTCATTGACCCATCTAAAATGGGTACCAGTCTCTGTCGTACTTTATTTTTGTTTTTCAACTCCTTTAACTCTCAGCTGTCTTGAACAAGAGCTGGTTGTTGCGTTAATGAATTCTGAAGCTGCCTTCTTATATTCACAAAAAACTATTTCAAATCAAAAGGCGTCGGGGAAATTTAGTCTAGATTTTTACGGACCCGTGACTTTCCCGCGTAGCTGCATGTAACGGAAAAAGGGTAATTTTTTTAGCACAGTAACATTCAGACTCAAATTAAGCTTACTACTTATCAGTAATGCCCCTTGAAGGATAATCATGCTTTTATCTCTTTCCTTAGAAATAACTGTTACTGTGTCCTCTAACCTCGACAAAAGCTTGGGGCACCTGTGTGTGCTTCAAAACCTAATGAAGGCCTCTGAACAAGCAGGTGCGATTTGCCTCCACCAGGGGGCGGTGCGGGAGGCTAAAAGGTTTATGAGCAATGGATTGGACATTTCTAGAAGACTAGTCTCACCATGCAGGTATCTGTATGTTTCATCATAATTATTGCTTAATACTGTTACTGTAGGACACTAGAATGTGTCATGATTTCCTGCAAGAATTGAAAATAGCGATTTTCTAACAAGAGAGATGTTTTTCGTTAAAATGTCCCTCAACGTCTTTTAAAAGCTTCAGACCGACGTTTCTTATTTAAATTGCAAAACGTGTCTCTCACTTTATCTAGAATTAGAGTTTGAAAAACACCTTATACTTTCGATAAAAACATTTCTGTGATTTACCAGTTTTACAAATTCACCATTAACTTGTGTGCTACTGGCAAGAGCTACCAATTACCTATCCACGAGTAATGCATGTTAAATGATTGATTGGCTTAGGTTGTTTGATATTTTTTGCATGTTTCATCAGACGATTTCCGAAGTCGGTAGAAAAGTTCTTATGGTTTTTTTGTGTTTCAGGGCAGCTGGTTTTCTCGAACAGCTTTCCCTCTTGGAAATGCACAGAGGAGTCCTTGACAAGACTGAAGAGTATTTGAAGCAGACCAAAGACGTCTTACAACCTGTTCTTACACTTGAGGATTCTGATGTGGCAAGTCTTCCAGGAACGCCATTCTTGCACCATTCCAAAGGCTGTACTTGTAGTTGCTGCTGTGATCCAGTCATGCACAGCTTACAGTGTGCGCTTTTTATTGCTATTGCCAAGTATCTTGAAATGTCCTCAAGGAAGGAAGAATGTGAAAAGGCACTAAACAGTGTTGTAGAACTGTGTCAGAATGCTTCTCAGCGCACTGCGTTATCCCTTGATGAACTTTCCATTATCCTGAGGCTTGGAATTTGCGCAAAGAACGCAGCTTGTAAAGGCGGGTTATCTGAGAGAGATGAAAATGTTAACACCAAAAGAAGAGGCAGAGGAAGAAGCAAGGTTGTGAAAGAAGGTAAAAGAAAACAGGACTCTATGGAGGTTCCTTCTGTTGAAGAGACTGCTGAGCTAATGTCCTGTTTCTTTACTACCACTTCTTATATGGCGATGGCTGATTTGCTCCTGCAAAGGGGTGATGTTCAGGGTGCGAACAAAGCTCTCAAAACTGCAAAAGAAGCTCTTAGGAAGGCAGAAGATGCGCACAATGGCCTTACAAGGTTGCTAATCCCAGTAGCTGCTAAGCTGTGCCTAATGTTGAGTAAGGTGTCTTTTGCAATGGATCTTAACTCCAGAGAAGCTGTTGAAAACAGGTGGAAAATATCAAGGGATGTGCACACAAGTAGTGTACCCGATGAACATGTTGCAGCCAAGAATGGGAAACTTGGAACCAAAGGTGTTACACAATCCAAAGATTCAAAGAGGACAAAAGCAACTAGAAACTCAGCCACCAATAAAGCTAACACCATCAGCAAAGCGAAAAGTCGAGTCGAAATTTCCGACGGAGTGTGCACCAGTGAATTATTGTCTGATGACCACCCTGAACAAGATACCAAAATTGTGGGTCAGCGCCGCATAAAGTCTGCCGTGGCCACCAAGGCCCCCCCAAGAAACACAAGAGCTAAAAGTGCAATCACCACCCAGAGTGAACCTTCTGCCGAGCTTCAGACGTTACGGAAAAAAGCAAAGAGTACTAAGAACACGGCCCGTAACAGTGATCAGCTATCAAGTGATGTGAAGGGAAAAAACACAACTAAAGGAAGGGGTAGAGGCAAAAGGAAAAAGGTCGATGAAGTGACATTTGATGTTGCTGATTCAACTGAAGATAATGCTGCAACACTAGAAGGTTATCAGGAGCACAAAGACAACGGCGTTGTCGAAGGTATGGCTACAACTTTGTTGTAACTTTACATTTTTAAAACATGTCCATGCCTCGTTTTCTGTTGGTTTTGAGACCAGGACCAGGGTTGGGGTGTATGTCACTGTTGATATTGCTCCTGTTTTGCTAACGTTGCGAACTTTGCGAATTTTTCCAGCTGTTCTTGATGATGTCATTGTTATTATTTATGCTTTTGTTGTTCTGACTATTGGAAATGGAGATGTTCTTGTCACAAATGTTTTTAGGTCTACCGTTGTCAACAAACTCATGTTGTAATTGTTTCTAATGCTGTTATGATGATCAAGGTAGTTGGGGTTCTGAGGGTGGTTCTGGTGCTGGTGTCATTGATGACAACGACAGTGACCCTGATACTTAAGTAATACCAAAATTATAGTTTAATAAACCAACAAACTACAACTAGCTACACGCAATTGATGGTTAAAAACGCAGATGACTGCTGGTGTGAACCTACTTCAAGAGCATTGGTGCAGCAGCTGAATCAGATGTTTAGTTCCCACTGCTTTA
Source organism: Umimayanthus nakama (assembly GCA_027574985.1). Taxonomy (NCBI): domain Eukaryota; kingdom Metazoa; phylum Cnidaria; class Anthozoa; order Zoantharia; family Parazoanthidae; genus Umimayanthus; species Umimayanthus nakama. The sequence goes on along the minus strand of JAOBRG010129659.1, from coordinate 9,652 downwards.
TTGTTACAACAGTGTCTGTTCAAACTGGTGATGGCGTTATTCTCTGTTATTGAGCAGATTCGTTATTTCTTACTTACGTTTCGACCCCTTTGATAGGATCTGGTGCACTGGAACGAATGATCCGTCATCTGAAGAAGGGATACGACTTGTGCCAAGGCTTGCCAAATCCAAACTTGTTCTCTAGTATCTGTAACGCCTTAGCTGTGTGTTATGGTCGAGCGGCCCCAAAAGAAGCAGCGTTTTATCTCAATACGGCTTCAGCAGTAGCCCTTAGACAGCAGGCAGTTTACAGCTCGGGCAAAAAGCTCAGGTAACACGAGAAACGAACAGTAGAACCCAATCATAAAATCTGTCATCTCAGATATCTTAGGAATGGTGGGATTATCGGACTGAAGATGTCCTCTTAAAGATCTTGCTACCGTTTATGTTTTGATTTAACACGTGTAACCTTGTAGCTTTTAAACTTGAGTTTAAAATTATCTTTACTTTAGTGAAGACAAGCCTACTTGAGACGATGTCTTTAACTTTAAACTTTAGTTTCGCGCTAGCAGAACCACCGAAAGCTGAGGGATGAACTAAAAGATCGCTTTCAGGCCAATTGAAACGGCATAATGAAAACTAGAGGTAACAATATGGGCAGTTAAGCTATGAACTCCCTTTTTCCCCAATTTCCCGTTCAACATTTAATCTGTTCAACGCCTTTTCGTTTGCTAACTTTATAACGTAGTATCCGCCTGTGCTCATAAAATTGTAAATTTCTAGTTTTAGTAATACTAGGGGAACTTCTAACTTTGCTTGTATTTTATATTGACAGAAAAATTGAGAAGGATTTACTCTCCTCTGGCGCTAAGGTAGGTTGGTATTTCTGCGTGTTAAAAATACATTTTAGATGCTGAGTACAACGTACAACGTGTAGGTTGACAATCTTTGTAGAGCTGCAACTCATAACTGCACGAGTCTTAAAAGTAAAAATAAGTTGAAATGAGAATTTTAAGTCGGCAACAAGCGGTATCCAGCACCGGTCTGATTGTAAAGGAGACTCGCGTTACTCTGTTAGAAACATTTTTTTTTACAAAATAGCACTAAATTGTTGTCCTGCGTCTGTTATAAATTACATTCCTCATTTGGGTAACTTTTTGGTTATCTTCGTTTTTCAGTTTGTACAGACATGCAAATTGGTTTTACACATGTTTTATGGGCACATAATGGTGAGAATGTAATCGGATGGGTCTGCACCTTTGTACTAACTTGTTTTTAGTATTAAGATAAGGAAATTTTTGACTATACGAAAGATAACTATTTCATGTGTTTAAAATATTCAGGATTCTGCGGGCAAAGATGTCTCAATGGTTGAACTTGCGACAAAGCTCGACACCCTGACTATTGACAGCGAAACTGGTGACAGTCTACAAGGAATTCCTCGTGACGTTCGGATTCAGTGTAAAGTCTTGAAATCGATTAGGAAGACTATGATGTCCACTATTCAAAGCTGTCAACAATTTCCTAAAGGTAAATTACGTTTCTTTCCAGCACAAACCTGATTTGTACGATCCATCATCTTGGACAACCTCTATAGTCGCCCACCTTCATCATTTCAAAATCCAAAAGTGATTTGTACGGTTCATAGGAATCTCAAAGTGTCATGGGTTTCCATATTTAATACAAGAACAAACACCGCCATTTTAACTCTAGATTGGACAGTCTACACATCCTAAGGGCATTAAATAGAACAAGAAGTGTTTGTCGTTCTAACCCAAGAATGGACAAGACATTTTAGCTGATCACTCGAAGTGTTTGTTTTTCTAGCCCGATTGGACAGTAACAGTATCCTCAGTTGGTGAAGTTTTACCTTTCCATTAACAAACAATAGACAGTTTGTGCATTGACTTCAGCGTTAGTCTCTGTATTTATAAACTTAAAATGAACATTTTTTGCATTAAACCTAACGTCAGTCCGCCACTAAATACTTACCAAACTTTGTATATTTAATTGATATATGATGGGATTTCAGACTCGACTACTTCCTATTGTACTTCTGGAGTTACCTTCATATTTTACTTTTGCCTAATATTTTTGTGACTTATTACTTAGAATTATCGTTATTGCTGCTGTAAATGTGTTGACCTTGCCAACTATAGAATATAAGTTGCCGGTTTGTACGTTGACAAGTGTTTGTCTTGCTAACTCAAGAGTAGTTATTGACGTTATCTTTATTCATTTGATGATGCTGATCTTCTTTGTAGCCCAAGAATGGACGGTTTGTACGTAGACTCTATAATATCTCAGGCACTAAAAGTGTTTGTATAGCTAACTCTAGAATAGTCATTGACACCACCTTTATTCACTTGATGATGCTGATCTTCTCTCTAACCCCAGAATGGACGGTTTGTACGATAACTCTAACGTCAGTCACTAATGCTGACAAGGAGCTAGTCATTTCAAGAGTGACCCCGGGCTCGGATCCTGTCATTCTCAAAATACCAGTTACTCTTAATGAACAACAAGAAGACAACATCCAGGTTAGTAGTAAAAAAATACTAACGCTCATAATAATAACAATAATAATGATAATGATAATGATAATGATAATAATAATTAAAATTATAATTATAATTATAATAATGTTAACAATAGTAATAATAATAAAAATTAAATATCATCATCGTCATCAAAGTTAACGCTGATTCCGCCAGAATTGATAGAACACCGCCTTACACATAAGTTAGCATGTGTCAATTTAAATTGGAGCGACTGCTGACATCAGGCTAGGCGATTAGCTACTGGCAAACATTCCCTTTCTTCCTCTTCTTCCCCACTCCAGTCATGTCTCGCTTCACTCGCTGGTCTGTTCTGCCTTCTTAACAGATCAGAATGCCGAGTACCAACAATGCATTCATGCTTGTTATTTAAAAGCATTTATGTTATTTTTTAAACAGTTACCTCAAAGCAACACTTCTTTCTCAAATGAAGTTCTCAATAGCTCTTGTGTCCCACACTTAGATAAACAGGCGAGAGCTCGAACACTTTTGAAATGAAGTAACGACAACTCTCTTTATTCACCCTTAAAAATTTAAATTTTACAAGTTATATATAAAGAAAGTAACATGCGAAAACCGTACTGGCTTTCCGTAATAACCATAAAGGGTTTAATGATCGGGAAGCAAGACTTTAAAGAAACAATTTTCAATTGACATGATTTAATCGTTTTCTTAAAAAGAAAGCTTTCATTTCGGTTGCTTTTTGAACAATTTTTCTGTCTTTGACTGAGGTGAATGATCTTCTCTCTTGTCCTCTGGTGCCAATATGGCACATGGGTCCTCCTCCAGGGTTCTCCATTTCCACCAGTCCTTTGCCTGTTTACCAGCTGTCTCTCATGTCAGCTCATATATTCAGTTTGCCTCGATAGATCTCCATGTTATTTTAGGCCTGCCCGTCTTACGCTTCCTCTGTGATGTCCACCTTAATGCCACTCTTGCCAGGCTGTTGTTCGGCATTCTCAGAACATGACCCAGTTATCTTAACCTTCTCCTTCTTCTCTTGATACACGGAGTTGAATGACCAGTTCACGGTGTTTGTTCCAGCACGACCCCTAGCTCACTTGTGATACTCTGTTTATGTTCCTTTATCCACGACCCCAGGAGGCTGTGGCGATTGACCTGTCCAAGCTGCTCCAGGGCGGAATAATGGAAGAGTTTGCTGAGATCCAGAAGAGCAACAACGACAGCATGAGCGTGGATGATACGTTAGAGTTCTGGACACAGAGAGCAAGACTTGACAAGCGTATGAAGGTCTCTGATAAGGCACTGATAAAAATATAATATCTTTTCGGATGATTACGGCATTTGCAAGAATTTAAAAAAAATTGGAGATATTTCGAAATTGCAGTTTCGAGATATTTAGGGCATTTCTTAGTTCTTGTCTTCTTGCAAGCTGTCTGCTAACAATTAGCTCAGTAACTCACTTGTTTGTGTATGCTTGTTAAAACCACACAACTTAGTCTGAGCTAGGTACTGATGCTGTAGTGTCAAGTAGTTCATATTCTAAGCCATACAACCACAACAGCACAGTATGAAGTATTTCAAAGAACTAAGTTTGTTTTTGTTCCAAATGTTCAGACTAAATTACTTGCTGTTTTATCAAGTATGTTCTTACTTCTGTACTTTACATTGAAAGGGTCCAGATTGAGATGTTTTGAGAGTTTTTGAAAACCTTTGGGGTGTTAAGAGAATATTTGGAGTAATTTAGAGCTGTGAAACCTTCAATGTTTTTTTGCCTGGAAAACTTTGCTTCATTCCAGTATCTTTTGAGAGCTGTTCCTTGAAATTACTCGATTTCAGTGCATAAAAAGTGTACAAACCCAGAAAAGTGCTAGCACAAGCACTTGACGATTGACAATTGCTTTGTGTTTCTCTGTCTTGGAACAGCGTTTTACTCAGCGACTGGAGGACGTGTGGCTGGGTCAGTGGAAAGGCATAGTGCTTGGTCAGCCTGTGTGTGAGAATAGGGAGACTGCAGTGAAGAACCTCAATTCTCAGTTACTGGAGTTGGTTGTGTCCATCACGGGCAAGACACTAGACACTCACTTACTGCAGGTTGGTAACTTTAGGACACGGAAGTTGATAAAGCAGCACTTTGCTTTGTACTGTCTAGTTTTTTAAATTATGGGTGGTCGAAATGGGAAAACTGATAACAGTTTAACCATGATTTGTACTTTCATATCAATTTTATTTAAAGTATCAAACACAAGGCACTTTTTGCCTTACGAATCGAGGAAATTTAAAAACAATTTAAAACTGAAATGATTTCAAAGAACCTACAAAAAATTGAAAAAATACATGGATCTACTTAAAGTTGTAAAGACCTACAAAAATCAACTAAAAATTGAGAAATCTAAATGGGTCTACTTAAAGTTGAAAAGATCCACACGGAAAAGCAGTTGAAAAGATCATTGTGATCTACTCAAAAACTGAAAAGGTTTCCATGGATATACCTAATTAAATTAAAAAGATTTGCAGGAATCCACTTAAAATAGAAAAGATCTACATGGATCTATCTAGTACTGGAAAACATGATGTATTTTCAAGTATTAAAAATTGGAAAAAATTAATATTTAATAGTAACAATGCGTCCATTTTGTACAGCCTTTTCAGGTTCCTGACATATGTTATAACTTTTTGTTCTGCAGATACTCGTGGACTCGTATCCGTACCTGTCAAAGCCACAGACGCAAAACGCGTTATTAGAACTGACTGGGCTGAACAGCAACTCGCCGCTCTTCAAAAAGGTTATATCATACTTGTTGCTTACTGCCCTACATGTATTGCTCTTCTGCATTGTTCAACATCGGCGTGGTCAAATTTCATGAAAATACTTGAGAAATGGTCTTCAAGGCGAAAAAGGGAAATTGGTCGTTTTATGGGTTTTGTCTTGTGATCGAGAGTTACGACATTCTTAGCCTTGGTTCAGATTTGTTCCTTGCAGACTTCTGGAAAACCTAAAAGAGGTATATTTAGTGAGGGTTGGTGAGGTTTTGCTCGCAAGACTATATGAGATGTAGATCACATTTAGTTCACTGGAGTTGCTATGGAATCAGGTACGATACTTGACATTAAAAAGTTACACAATCAGGGTTCTCCCCAATAGGGGGTGGAAATTAGTGTCAGAGGGGCGGGAATTTGCATAACAATGCTATTAATTTGCGTCACCAAGACATAAATGTGCTCAACAATAAAAATCTCATGAAATAGCAGGGCGTTTTCCCACTCTAGAATGCTTTGGAGAGAACTCTGACAATGCAATTCTTTTAGTTGTACCTTTAGCGTGCATCTGGTGTTTTCTCGCTAAAAGTCTCCCTTCGTCTAGCATAAAAAAGCGGTAAATATAATTATCTATCCCGCTAAAAGCAAAGACAGAAGCTACTTAGGCTCCCATTTGTGAGACTCAAACTCACCAACGAAACCATGAATTTCACGTCGCTGTAGAGCTCCATAATCTTAACAATTCCCCCTAAACTTTAGTCCGAACAGTCGACGGAGCAATTTTCATGGTATTTCATGATAAACCAGAATGTCATTGTTTTGTATTAAGAAAGTTAGTAAGTTTGACCGACTGATGAAAGAACGAAACGATGGAAGAAGCGATGGCTTTTGGAAGACCTTCATGGGATCTACTTGAAAGGAGTTGTTGAAATCCAGATAACGCGATTAAGGGAAGAGTAATAATGTGACCAGAATTCGATTATTGCTCAGTAACTGTCATCCGTGTACTATCAAACATTACTGAGAGTGAGCGACAGTTGACCAGCCGTTATATGGCTTTGCACGCTTTTACCTAGTAGGTCCAAATTTGTTTGCATCTTTCGCAAGTACTATACACTTTATTTCCAATTCTAGGTACACAAAGAATTCTTGCAAGCCATAAACCAGAGTCCCTACAATATCTCTGACGCAAAAAGGTAAATGTTGTGAGTTTGATAATTCTCTCTTTTGGGTATACTGTTTTCCATTTTTTTAGCACTACTGTCTACCTGCTGTCATATCGAAGAGGTCAACGGTTAAGTTAGGGCCGTTTTCAAGGAAAACAGGCAAACCGATCGCGACCAGAATTTGTGGAATTGGAATTGGTACAAAAATATTTAACGGACACGTTTATGTCATCTTATTAAGCTTTGGAACATGTTCATTGAACACTGTGTTTCGACTTGTCGCGAGAATGAGTTCCTGTACACAGCTAACAGAGGTTGGTTTCATAAGATTGTGAATGGATAGCTAAAATTTTGCAAATCCTTTGTAATTGGTTACTTAAAAACCGCTAACGTGCTCAGTTGCTTTCCTGTTACTAACAAATAGTTAACACGTAGTGAACGAGTCTTTCACGTTCATACCAAGACCGCTGTGCTAAAATTGCACGGGCCGTTCCTCCATTTCCAAGTCAGACACAAGTATAGTTGTTTAAACGTGGCAAGTTGACTTGAAGTGCTGTATAAATAACCTAAATGATACCTTCTGAGTGGTACCTCCAAAGAGGAAACGTGCCTAAACGGAGAAAAAGAAAAGAATCTCTGACCCACTGGTGAGATTCCAACCCACGATCTTCGGAGCAGATCACTGTTTCGCCACTAACCGAGCTACAAGGCCAGACGGGAGCTGGTCGAGCCAACGAAGTTGCCATGGAAACAATATGCAATTTACTCATTTACTGAAACTAGTTAATGTTGCTTTTCATTCCAGTAAAGAGTCTGGATCGCAGTCAGCCCGTCACCCAGTCATTCTTATCTTGAGCCAGGTTGGTATGCCATTCTACGTATTTAAGTATTGTAAGTTTTTGGAAATATGTCTTGAGATTATTTTGTTCAAAAATCGTTTTTCTTTAGTTTAAAAACTAATTTCTACAAAACCAGAGCTCGGTTTTTTGAATTAGGTGTTCCATACCGTGGATCCTTAAAATTACTTTGTTGTACTTTGCTTGAAAAAGTCCTTAGCATTTGTATCAGATTTTAGAATGGGAAGTTGTGTGTTTTTGTTTGGATTGTTTTATGTTGAACACTAGACACTTCATGCACTCCCCTTTGAACTGAGAAAAGAATATCGCTTTCAGAGAGTTAGAGTTGGCCAAGTTTTCATCGTTTTGGTTAGATACAGCGTTGCATTTTGGGTCACAACTCCATTTTCAAGCATTTTATCCTGGTCTGAAAGTAGTGTTGTTCACAAATCACAGCACTGTATATTTTTCTTGCAGGATATCCAGCACTTGCCATGGGAGAATATGCCAGTGTTGCGTGACCACTGCGTGACAAGAATGCCATCGTTACAATTTTTACAGTCACACGATGCTTCTGTGACCGAGGTCAGTGCTTCAGTAGTGATAGCAATGGTGTGACCCCATCATGTTATTGTGGACTGTTCGTTAGAGTGTAGTCATCACTTTGAGCTAGTTTTTACCTGATGGACAGCTTTTCAAGGAGGTGAAGTGCGTTGTGTGAAGTAGATTGTTGGTACTTGGAGTAATGTTCTACGTTCTCCGTATGAAATTATCAAACGATCGTGAACAGAAAGTATTTGCAGTAATCCTCAACTATGTTTTCATACTCGCCAATGGCTGCAGCTTTTTCTCAAGAATTAAACGAGTTTCTGCAGAAGTAACCTTATTTATGGTAGTTTCAGAAACAAGCTGACTGTGACGAGTTTAACGTCATTTTCCCTGTTAAAATGAGTAGCTCTACGGGCCGGTTATTTAAAGAAAAAGTCAAATCTTTACAGTGTTTAACTATTGTTTCTAACGCCTTTGAAGAAAGGATGAAAGCCGGCTAATGTTTCGACTTCGTTTTGAAAACAGCTCTCTTTTTTGTTTTTCGACGATAGGGCTAACATATAAGTGGTGAAACTAATAAGAAAATGGTATAGGCAGGCCAAAAATAATAAGTCCCCGGTTTCTTTTTGGGCTGCCTACCATCATTGAGAAACACTTATACTTTATTATTATTTATCTATTATTATCATTTATCTTTCGATTAATATAATAGCTTTGATTTTGTAAGAATTATATTTTGTAATCTCTTTGATGGCATAGAAAATAAATTGTATACAAAGCAGTGTCAATTTGAGCTGTTTGTGAATCGATCACTGATAGGTGTATCAACTTTCTGTCACAAGTAGTGTCTGCCCGTTTGAGTCATATTACAATGTTCCGTCTCATTCCTCAGCTCGATGAACAAAGCAGGCCGTCGGTGGATATCCTGCGAACCTACTACGTCCTTGACCCCGCAAACAACCTTCCCAGCACGCAGAAAACTTTTCAGAAGTGGTTTGAAAGGTACTAAACCATTTGTGATCTATCTTGTACAGGCTAGGGTTTCTGTTATCGATCGTTTCCTGAAAAGCTTTGAAAATACTTAAGTATTTTCGGAAAATCCTTGCCATTAAGAGAGAACAAAGGTACCTGCACTCTCTTGTGATTTGCCAGCAGATAAGACTATTTGAGACTGTTTTGGAGACTTAAAAGCTTCACGAAAAGAACTCAAACAAATATTTTTCAGGATCAAAGGCGTCCAGGTTCCAACAATTTTCATATTCATTATGTGTCTTTCACAAGCCATCAAGGAAGTCATCCCTATTCGTCGATGCCAAAAACTTAGTCCCTTAATTAAAAGATTAAAACACATTTGCAAATGTCAGATCCCGAGTTCTATAATTTGATCCTACCTTCGTTATCTAAACAAGTTATGGTTCCACTTACAGTAAGCAACAGTGGTTGGTGTCCTACGGAAGTGTTCCAACGTCGTAACTTTTTGTTATTTTTCTTGTATAGTGTATCTGGCTGGAAAGGAGTTGTTGGGAAGCCCCCATCGTCGAGTGAGTTCACTAAAGCCCTCACGGAACACGACATGTTTGTGTAAGTGGCAATCTCTCATGATTCATACCCAGTTACGGTGTTTTATCTCGTGAACTAAAACGTTAAATAAAGTATGGACGTCATCATACTGAAGATAATTATACACTCGGTAGTGTTATATGCGGCCCTCACAACAACACCGGGACTATCCTTTTTTTATTATTATTATTATTTAATAAATTTAAACAATTACATTACTAATACAAAATAAAATAGAACAAAAAAATACACATTTCAGCAAAGAGATAATAATAAATTAAAT
>JAOBRG010129437.1:0-19140 GCA_027574985.1 Umimayanthus nakama | reverse complement strand
TTGAATAAACAACAGCGAGTCAGTGTAAACAAGTACAAATCCGTTCACAAAAAGAATGATTATTTTTATAGAACCGTCTTTTGTGCACTTTATTGATCGATATACGCTTGCTCTTTTAAGAATGATATTAACTGTAACTCCAAAATGGCGTTTTCCCAACTTTGAAAAAAATAAAACGCAGCTGAACCTTTCAATGCTATTTTCGAAAATAACTTACCATAGAGATTATTTGGGCAAAATATCAGAAAATTGATATTTTGGCGAGCGTCGCCGGACTCTCGAAAAATACAGAGAGCTGCTCTTAAGCTCCCTACACTTCTATTTTAGTCGTATCTGAAAACGTTGTTCATAGTTCTTGTTTCATCACCAAATGAACTGCATGTGACGTCGTTAAGGCTCTTCTTAAATAACAGATCAATCGCCAAAATGGACTAGTCCGGTATTCGAAATATCCTTTGCGTCAAACAGAGCGAGATACGTGTAAACGTCAGACACATACAAACACCATTGAATATTTTGTCTGCTGTTTAAATTTTTAGATTCCGTCATATGCTAAGCAACAGGTGATATGCTAAGTTGTATTACTCCATATTGATAATACTGTAACCAAGTTGTTTGGAATTGTCTTTTAACAGGTTATGTTTCAGTCCTCAATCATGCCATGTCAGGAAGACTACAATTTTCTCATCAAGTAAGCTCTTATAATCAAAATTGATCTTAGGCAAATTTTTTCGTTCAAGTTTAATTGTCCATCAGTTTTATTCGTTCTTAAATAAGGAGCTTGTTCCTGTTCCGAAAAACTGTGTTTAGGTGAAAACTGTGTTTCAGACTTAGTTTTTATAGCAAAAATGTTGAACTTGATTTTTGTGCAGATGTATTTTTTAGAAGTCAAACTCCAAAACAATAAAACAAGAATTAAAACCTGTTTTTGCTCTGTGCGTTAAAATGCTTGTTTTCCTTGCTCTTCATTTGATTTTTTAGTGTTTACATTTAAATAAATAATTTGTAGCAATGATCAAGAGCAGAAAGGTATATGTTGCCCGTTTCGTGAAAAAAAACCCTTACGCTTGGCATCTTTTTGTGAGTTTTGTATGATGAATCAAAGTTTTCAGTTATAAATTGGACCGATTTCGAAAATAGTGTTTTACAGGGGAAATGTCCCTTTTATTAAAGGAAGTGCCCAGGAGTAAGCTTCCAGTATCAACCATGTAGTCAAAAATAACCTTGTGTCTGAGTTTTTTCAGATCCTGGATTCTAAGGGGCATATTTTGGATTCTTGTATTTCGTTTAAACAAACTAAAGTTAGGAACCAGTGTAGTTAGCTGGCTGCTCATTAATGCAACAAACAACACTAAGTTTTTGACCATGGATGTTTTTATTTTGGACCCATTCATTTTTGCTTTTCATCAGTTACATGTTTTGGTTTAGTTTCTAAGTTTCTCGAACCGTCAGTGACTGTATTTAACACATAAGTAATGCTAAATTGTTGAACAGGACGCTTTGTAACAATGGGCAATGGGACCATTTGTGTACAATGCTGTGTAGCTACAGTAAGGATCTGCTGCAGATCCCAGTCCAAGCCATACAGGGTGCGATATCAAGTGCAGCGAAGAAGGTGGAATGGACTGAAGGTATTGTCAATTTGTTGAGCCGTCTTCTGCAACAGCGCACCATCGAAATAAGTGCAGAGGTAAGTGTTGACAAGAAAGTTGTTACAATCTAAACGTGTAGGTTGGAGTCAGGGCTCGACAATAACTGCTCTTGTTTGGGCCAGTGGATTTTGAAAAATGGTGTTACCCATAAGAGCTGGCAAGATTTTGGTTAAAGCAGACTAGAAAACGCAAAAAGCTGGACGTCAAAACCGACAACCGACGTGACAACAACTGTGCACAAAGTTAACTGCCAATTTCCAACATATACACTGTTTTGGCAGGCATTATCAAAAGGAATCAAAAGACATTTTGAACTCGATTTTTAAAGAACTCCCACAGATAGTGACTCTACGGAGTAAGTAGAGGAGTCACAAACTATTGAAGTTTTGTGATAAAAATAAGGTGCTTTAAATTAACATTGTTGTAAAATAGCGTGCATTGATTTAAGATCGACGTTAATGAAGTTAAATGAAGAATTTTCTAAAATCGCTTAAACAGTTTGTCTACGAGTGCGCATTTTTTGTATGCCTCTTTGCATGATCCACATGCCACGTCAAAAATTGATGAGACATTTATGGTGGGAAACTAATAGTACACAAGAATTCTTGGCAAATTACTGCAAAATTTTATTTACCTTAAACGTTTTTGCTAAGGCAAAAAAGGTGTTAAGGAATTATTTATTTTTCATAAACTGAAACCGTTTACAATACGAAAATTATAGTGTCCGTTATTGCAATTAAGACGTACACAGGAATTACAATGGTAAAAACGACATTTGCCAAGCACAAACTTATTCGTAATCTGTAAACAAGAATACCCGTAGAAACAAAACCACCAGAATTTGAATTGGCTTCTTAAGACTTTTGACTGGGCCAGTACTCTTTGAAGCTGGGCCAGTAAAAAATCTCGTTAGTCACTGGTCTGAATGGCCAGTGACTTCAGATGCTTGTTGTCGAGCCCTGCGGAGTGTTGCTAGATTTCTCAGACCAAGCAAACAGACAAAGGTGCAAGCATATCTAAATTTGAGCAATTGTTAGGGGTAGACGGCGATGAAACTTTTTCAGTTCTCTGTTAATTGCTTCTTGTTTATTGTTTCCCTTTCTCCTTTGTTAGTTAGTCTTGACACTGCGTACAACTGATCGACAGGAATTTTCAGTATACACAGTCCAGGGCTCCAAGCTCGTCATTTTTTCCAAGGCATTTTTGCGACTAGCTTTCCAAATTTATGCGCACTTCCAAAGTTTTAAGCTCACAGATTGAACTGTAAGGAGCGAAGCTGTACATAAAAGGCACTCAACATCCGGCCTTTCCATGCTTTTTCTGTTGTGGAAATGCTGAGGCTAGACCGTTCATCAGACAGAAAAACAAATAAATTGCCCACAAAAGCCAGCAGAAAAGTTTTGTATTAGCAAATGAGAGAAAGTAAACAAAGAACATTTTTTTTAGAACTTGGAGAACAAACGACAGTGATTCATTGTCAATTTTAGTGATTTAACCTTCCAAGAACAGAGAAATCCTGAAAAGTTCAGTCTCTTATCACTCAGTTATGAGCAGGCGCAGTTGTGTGACTGAAATTGACAGCAGGTTTCCTGGCGCATTTGCAGTCAGGAGTTGTTCCATGCAGTCAGAGCTGCTTTGTACTTTCCTTGTGTCTAGCTTGACAAGTGACTGTTCGATACAACTGTCTTTTGATTAATCTAGTTATAAACTTGATAATAACCCCCTTGGTTTGTGTGATTCCTGAAAGACACTGAATTTCACTGTTTCGAAGTCCAGACCTAAAAAAAGCTTGGAAAACTTACATTGCGAGTAAAGAAAAGTAAGTTAGTTACGGCCAGAATAAGCCGTCTTCAGATTTGTAGTTGTAGAAAATCTTGTGATGGCAAAACATACCATTTAGATTTCGAAGCGGACCACCACCTTGTCCATTCAATAAGCCTTGTCGGTTTATCATTTCAGTGTTTAATAGCTAGCTTGTTTGTGTTTGCAGGCCTGGCAGATCCTTCTTACTTCGGTCTGCCACGAGCAATATCTTCAAGTAGAACATATTCATTTGGTTCTTAGCTGGATGGAGAACTGCAATGTACCACGTGGTCCACAGGTGGGAAAGAGTAGTAAATGGCCTTAATCTGAACTGATGTTGCTGTGACACCCGTGTGAGCTGCAGTTGAGCAGTGATGACAGTGAACAGTACTGTGACAGTGATGGCGCTAGTGTTCTTTCACCAATATGCTCGTGGCACAGTTGTCATTAGCACTGTCATTGCTGTCATAGTACAAATACGCCAAGCGGTGTTAGATGGATGCAGTGTTGCCGAGCTGTGAGAAGTGATTGTAAATGACTGCCAGTTAGAGTTTTTAACTCTTTGAAGTGGCAATGTGCAACTTGTCAGGGCACTAGTAATGTTTACTTTGAGAAATAAGTCTTTGTGTGCAAAGCAAACCTTTTCTGTTATAAGTAATAAACAAATCCGGAAATTCCAGGGTAATCAAATCAGGATTGCTCCAATTTATTTCAGGGTAGTCAAAACATGATAGTATCAAAGTGCACTTGTATTTGGTATTCTTATACAAAATCAAAGTATCTTATTGTTGATCTTAATTTGTATCCGTCTTCAGTCCTATTGCATCGCCATTGCTGCCCTTGCCAGACGAAGTATAATGGGTCCAGCCATGGCAGTATTTGAGCAAATGACAAGGAATGCTGAAGCTTTGCAAGACCCAAGTGTTTATGGAGGCAGCATACAAGCTCTTTGCAAAGCCTTGGAAAGCAATGGCGAGCTCACACATATGTTGATTGTGCTACACTTTATGATGGAACATACCATCAAGGTTGGTAGTTTGAGCATGCTTGTTGATTAATTTGTCTTAGTAATGTGAAGTTCCGTCTTCAAAGTACAAATAGATAGGAGTTTAGTTCGACTGCTTTCTGAAACTGTCATTCGGTTAACCTAGTGTGTTTGTATGATCTCACATAAACGTCATTATTGAAAAAAATAACCGGAGTGGCGCTACCCCCTTTTACATCGCCCTGGCAAGGACACTGGAGTGATTAACAGCTCACGTACTTGCCTCTTCCGTCTTTACTCAATCCAATCAGATATACTAAAAGTGGATTCTGCTTCTTTCCAGAATATGAGCAAACTTCTTACTTCATCAAGCAAATCCCATCACTGATTAACTCACTTTTTGTTGCCACCAGTGATCTAGTGTTATAGCCAATACAGAATTTAACTTGTCTCAAACCTGCTATTGTCAGCCTCTGTGCAGTTAATAGGTTAAGAGCGCAGATTGCAAAGATAACACCACCTAGTTACTTGAGAATAGGTTCCTTTTCTTACTGAAGCCATTTAAAAAAAAACTTACATCACTTTATTTATCCTCGTATGATAGGGAAGCTTCAAAAATTATTAAATCATGAACGTGCATTAAATATTGGAGAAATGTTACATAAAATATTTAAAATGTAAAAATAAATTCATGCATGTTGAAAGCAGTTCTTCCCTCAATCAACCCGTCCCCCTCATTCCAACTCAGTTTCTCCTCCCTCCCCCTCACTCAACGCACACAAACACCTAACTTCTCTTTTTGCACAAATTTTGTAAAACAAAACCGTCCCCCACCCCATTCCAACTTGCTTTCTCACCTTCCTATTGCGCAATGTAAAGACATCGGTGAATCCTGTCGTTTGATTCTGTGTTTCTGGCACAACCAACAGAACATTCCTTCAAATTCATGATCACACTTCATTTGCTACTGGCTATCTGTTCACAAATCTTGAAGGCCACCTTAATGTTTTCACTCACAGAATTTTCTAGTTCATCTTACAGACTTGGTTTTGAGTTTTTCGGTTATACGCTAAAGAAGCAGTCAAATATTGAAACACTTTGTTACGATTGAGAGGTTCCAAAAAAGTATTTGAAATGATCAGGTACAACCAAACACTACTGAAGCTCAAACATAATATCATGAAAGAACTGGTGCAGAAGAAGTTTAATATTGTATTTTTTAATCATAAAAAATACAAATTTGAAAATTAGAAATTTTTCCTTGAATACAGCCGGATGCAGACACTTTGAGGATTGCTGTTGATGTACTGGTGGAAGAAAAAAACTTTCGTGGAATTCACCAATTATACAGACAAGTATGCTGTCATCTTGTTTTAGTGTTACTCTATTAAACAGTGTATTTTGTGACATAGGCTTGTGTAGCTGCATGCTTTTTATAGTGCCATTATTGCGATACAGCAGAACCCGGATTACTCAAATTGCCATGAGAAATTGAAGTTAGTTCGAGTTATTGGGTTTTTTAATTATAGTGGGTTTGAAGAAAATAACAAGAAACACTTAATTAAATATATTTTATGCTTTTACATGTTTTGTAAAATTTATGGCAATGTAAGAGCTTGCACGAAAGCGCAACAAAACAAAAATCATGAAAAACACAAGTACTACAAAGTAGCTACTCTTCAGAATGTTTGGCGCTAAAACTCACTTTGACATCGTTGAAAAAATTGATTCGCACGATTGATTTGAAATAGTCTGTCATAAGTCCCTGGCGTTTAGCAGGCCATTCTTTTGTCTGTCAATAATGTTGCACAGCTTCTCAATGTCGGACAACGTCACATTGAAATGTTTTTTCTTTAGCTGCTTTACAAAAGAGCGAACTAAAACATCTATATATAATAAGTTATTTAGGTATTGTTTTCAGCCGATATTCGATTGCCTCGCGAGGCAACGTGTTTCGAGTCCTATCGAGTCATCTTACAATCTGTTATCTCATTAAGTGTGTTATTCGCGGGATCCTCGCTGACTCGACCTCGCGAGGCGCGTTACGTTACCTCCAGACTGTAATGAAAAGTCTACAAAATGTTTAAAAACGGATTGTAAGTTTGAAGCTTACCAGTTGCTGATGTATCATATTCTATCGCAGTGTCAGCACACAAACGTTGTTCCCCCTGTTGCTGTGTATCGAAAGATTGTTTCAGCACTTGAGAAGTTCGAGGAAAATCCTGAAGCTGCAGCAGAAGCCTATCTAAGTTTTCGGAAGGCCTACCCGGTTATTCCTGATGAACTGAAACACACAGTGTCTGAGACCGACAGTTCGTCTTCAAGGTAACCTCTAGCCAACATACTGTGGATACTAAGTTTTATGATAATACTCTAAGTATGATTTGATGGTCGCATGGGCCTTAGTGTACATGATAAAAATGCTTTCATATATTTGCCTTATGAGTCTAATGTGACAGTGTCGTCTAATTTTACCGTAGAATCTTGGAAAGTGTTAAAAGTTATGTCCATTATCTCGTACGACTTGCGTTAGTTCGTATGTCAAGATACACAGGACAAATGTATCTTGTAATCGGCTCGAAAGTTATCCCATTACCAGTAATTTCTATAACCAACAACGTCTTTTCAATTTTCTTTTGTAGACACATTTTGAGATACACTTTGTGTAGTAAAAAAGAATTGCAACACGTAAAAAACTAATTCATAAACACGATTCAAACCTTGATGTCTTGTCTTGATGTGAAGATCTCTTACGTAGTTCAGTTTTAAGACAGATTTTCCCTGGGGGGGGGCGAAGTGAATGCTCACTTCTATTAAGTAGATGGGATATACTAGCTAGTTGATAGATGGAACATACTAATGAGTATTATATAGAGCTACAACAGAAAAGGAGAGGCAGGAGCGGCCACCCTTCCCCCCCCCCATCTGGCTACGCCAGGATATGCATACTCCTATTGTAAACGAAACAAACTGCCTAATCGTCCAATTCATGTTTTTCTTGTAATCGTTTCAGGCCAACTAAACCTTCACCAGTCTTGTGCTGGTACTTAAACACACCACGTGGTTGTCTGAAGGGTGACAGGTGTGGTTTTTTGCATCCAACTGGTGTAACTCGACCACCGAGACAAGGTTTGTTCCTTAGAAGAGAATCGTAGACTCATAATTGAACTCAGTTTTGAGTCGTAACTTACGGAGCTCCAAATAGGACACGCTAGCAACAAAGTCACGAATGTTTCGATTGCTCAAACAGCAAAGTTGCATATGTCTCTCAATTGCTCAAAGGTTGGAAATGTCTCAGCTGCTCAATTAAAATGATCATGGATTAATGGCAGCCTGTAGTAGTTTAATTTGTCATTTATTGCCCAACTTTCCGGCGTTTACGGCTTTACTGTTTGAGCAGTTGAGACGTTTCAACTTTATTGTTTAAACAATTGAGACACTCGCAACTTTGTTTGTTGTCCCTTTTGAGGCTTCGTATATTAACCAGTATGTGGCTACTAGTAACCTTTTTCAAAAATAAAGAATTTCCTGGTTTTTTAACCAGCTGACAAATTGTGATTGTTCATTTTAATTGTCTTAAAGTTACTGTACTTTTTGCAGTTGGTGAAAACATTACAGTTTAGATTTTTCTTAACATAGGTACATCATGTAGTCTTGGAAATATCTCGTAAGTATAAAACGTTTTGTCTCATGCTGGCGTATTGACATAGACTTCGCCAAAGATGGATTACAATATACTTAGTCACATCTAAAGTTCAGAATTTCCTTTCAGTTTCCTTCTTTTGGCGATGTGCCAAATGGTAGAAGTTCTGTCCGTTTTTATAAGCAATGTGTCTCAAAATCTTTGGCAATTGATATTTCCCCAGAGATTTGCAAGTATATTGATACACCGGGTGGATGTTCAAAAGGGGAGAAATGCTACTTTCTGCATCCAAATAGCTTTGCTTCAGGTGCAGCTACGAACGAAACAGTTAAACAAGGTTTGTGTTTTATTGACACAATCGGTTTTTCCAACTTTAAACTAATGCAAGAAGCAGCATTTATCTTTTCGTTCAAAACTCCATTTTTTAAAAGTCTTTAGTATTTTCTTAGTAGTGGCGCAAATATATTGTTGTTATTTGCTAAATATATTACCATTAACTAAGCAAGCTTACCATAGTGTGTTTCCTTAGGTTTTTCAAGAAAACTACTTTTCTTAGTAAAACTAATATCCTAATATCTTAATTGTTAAACAAGGGTTTTTAAGTAAACGAAATCGATTTAAGTTATTCTTAAGTCCCGAAATTAACAATAGAAATAAGGCTACCTTTATCTTGCGTTGGTGCTCGATATTTACAGTAGCCTGTTGGTCGAGCCTAGTACGTTTCGGCTCTAGACAAAAAAATAACTGTGACGATCATGAAAAGTTTTATTCATTTTTTACTGAGTTTAAGAAATGACCAGAAGTACTTTGGTTTATAGTAAGACAAATATATTTGTAACTGCTGGTTTCGCCCCTACATTCTTCTCATTTTTTGTAGTTTGGTAATTCAGCAACTAAAAAGGGTTTCAAGCATTTGGTGAATGCGATTTTTGTACATTAACTCTTTCTTCTCTTCTAGCGAAGCATGAGGGGTTCGGGACTAGAATCAGTCATATTGAAGACAAGACCTGTTCTATGCTTTTTCTATTTACTTGAGCACGAAAATGACTTGGCAGAACAGCTACTGAATTTTGCTAATCAGAAAATCACATAATTCAATTGTATTACATCATAAGAACTTCCTGTTTTGATACCGACAGAACAAGATCCTTTGTATTATGTAGAACATCGACTTGAACCAAAATGTGATCGGTTATGAAGATCTTAGCAGAGAGACAGATCAAGCTTTTGTCCAGAGTTCGCAATGTAAAAAAGAAACAAAACTGCCACGATTGCATCGATTAGACAATAGTTAAGTGTTTTGCTAATAACAGCTAAAGTCTTATTTATTGGTATGTTCGTATTGTTCCGATGTGTTGTTCATCAGGTTTGCTACCTCGACTTAGCTTCAAGAAGGCAGAACTGTTTGTTCAGTAGATTCACTCCTATTCCGTTTAAAAGAAAGTACACGGCCCCTTAGGCTACGACTTTGTCAGTCTCGCCAGCCTAAACCTTGTCATGACGGCGCTCAAGTGTATTTGAGTAGCCCTTTCACTCCTGAAGATGATAAATGACTGGTTACTGAGGACTGGTTACTGAGTTCTGGTTACTTGTTACCATACATTAATATCCTATTGATAAGTTTAAGACTACACAATTCTTTCTCGGAGTGTGTCTGATAGTGCGAGAAGAAGATAGTTGTTAATAAACTTGATGGGAGTTTTGATTCTAACTTTAATCGATTCTGCAGGTGAAGCTATTAGTACTTCTGTCAACAACCCATTTGTGCTGAAGGGCGTGCAGGGTGGATTTGGACAGCTAAGTAGCCCGTTTGCCCTATCACCTCCACCTCTTTTAACGGAGCAGCAGTTTGGACAGGGCGTTAGGAGGACTCGCAGTGCAGACTGCCCACTTGAAGCGCACCCAGGATCTGCAGATCAACCACAACAAAACGTGAATTCTGCAAGTTCTGCCCCCGTATCCCATCCTGAAACTGTTTTTGGGACGAGCGAATTCCAGTTTCCGGACAAACAGAATTCTCAATTCTACATACCAAGGATACAGGCAAGCTTTTAACGGCGATTGCGACAGTTTCTTCTAATTGATCTATGTGTCCTTTTACGAATATACTTTTGATTTTTGTCTGTTTGAATATATAAACATGAAGGTGTATATTCACTAATTCAGTTTTTCTTGACCTATCTTTATTCATGAATCTTGTCCTTCAACATGGGGAACTTTATTACATCCCTCTTGTAACGAACACAGACTAAATCAAAACAGCAACTGTAATAACAGTAGCCACATGCACGTTATGCCTGCCTATTTTTTATAATTTCTTTAACTTTTTGTAATTCGTTATTTTACATACCTTTATTGTATCGTACTTTATTCATCAGAGGGCAATGGTTTCGGTGCTTATCATTTTTTTTTTGTATTTAGTTTGCAGGTACTCGTCAACAGTGGGGTGAGATCGCCAAGATATACTCTGAAATGAAGAGTGCAGGTGTTCCAATGGAGCAGGATGTAATCAGTATCATCTGCGCTGCATTTACTAACAATTGTACGAGCAATGCCGATGTGGTATTTACAGAATTCTTGAGCAATCTCGAGGGATGTCTTGAACACGTTAACCCGCTGAGAAGATTTGCCAATCCAAGTGCAGCATTTGAGGACCAAGATAAGCTGTTGGTTGGCCACATAGGTATTTCCATGATGCAGCTGTGTCATTCAGGTGGGGCCTTCACTGAAGGGTACACAGTTTTGCATAAGTTACACGAGTATCGTGTGTTATATTCTCAGCCAAACAAGGGTTTTGGGTCTGTAGTTCAGCTCTCAACACCAGGTGTTGCCTTATTAGCTGCAGATATTTGTTTAAAAGTTGTTCCCGCACAGAATGAAGGTGCTGTTGTTGTTTTAAATGATGCGAATTACTTAAATTCTGAAGAACATCCGTTGACCAGCGAGGAAGTTAGCCAACGAACATACGTCTTCCAGTCTTTGATCACTAACTTCCTTAGTGAAAGAAACTATTCTCGTGCACTTGAACTTTTGCGGAAAATGGGAGATCAAGATGCATTTGGACTTCAACAGCGAGTGGTGCTCTACAACGATTTGCTTAGGTCTTTGGTAGAAGATGGATCATTAGATTTTGCAATGGACGTGTTTACAGATATGGAAAGGAATTTTATTCCCAGGGACTCGGACGTGCTCAGGGCCCTTGTAAATGGATTCGGAGAAACTGGTAGGTTGTCGCAGGCAAAGGGTTTGTTTCTCAGTGGCTGCGATTCCGGTGTGTATTCCAGCACTAGCCTGGACCCATGGGTGCTGATAATCCAGACTAGCTTAACAGCTCTTGAGACACAGTTCTCCATTGAGAAACATTTGAATGTGTTACATGAAAAAGTGCTGGAGCACGCAGGAAGGAATTGGTACAACGACGAGGTCTGTAACTCATTGAAGATAGTTCTTAGAGCAGAAACTGCAACCGGATCATTTTCAGGAGGTATTGAAGATAGACGAATGGCAGACCAGATGAGAGAGATGATCCAAGAGATACTCCACAAATTGAATCCACCAATCATCTGTGAACCCAAGGGCGAAAGGTTTGAGGTATTTGAACCAGTTCGCGTTTAACGTAGGGTTTCCTTGCTCTGTTTCCCCAGTGATTGCACTACCTTTCAAAGCTGATAAAAAAAATCTTTATAATAATAACATTTATAAATACCAAGCAGTGGATATTGAAATGATTGGCTCTCTACTCGCGGTATAAATCCTTTGTACTGCAATTTGTCCAAAGATGGAAACTTGCAGTTTTATCACGAAAGTTTTCCCTCAAATAGGCCGAAAACTCGACTAGGTATAAAATAGATTTTGAAATATTTTTACCCAGTACTTAGTATTTAATAAAATAATTATTCCACTCACGCTTGTTGGGTATGAGCTTACGATAGCCTATTCGGTGCTTTGCACCTCGTCCACTGTCTAAAAGCTTACATCCAACGCGCGTTCATGGAGTCTTAAAGAGCGAATTGCTACTGCTAAAACCAGGGGAAGAGAAACCATTGCTTCTTATACCAGGTTTTTTTTGTGGTAGGCAAAATATAAGCACATAGTAGTATTATAGAAGCAAAGTAGTGACAACCCCAGGTTTGAAAAAGCGTTTGCTCAGATGGTTTTCGCATTAGCTGATGCACCTAATTTATTTTGTAGGAAATTGTGTTGCCACGAAATACACTCAGGCGATGGTTCATGGCAAATCCAGTAACAGGGCGACACCGCCCTCTGACTTCCTTGAGGAACGCTGGAGAAAGCTCTGGTAAAAATGATCTAAGGGAACTAATATCCCACCCCTATCTTCAACCTGGTATGGTCGACCCCTTTACAAAATCCCAAACAAGCTCTGACAATGAGTGTGACAGAGATGAAGGTCGAATTGTAAGCATAGTAGGTGGAGGATCATCTTCACAGCATGTGATTGGTCAGCGTCAGGTAGGAGGGTCTTTTGCCAGTGATGTAGACCAAGAGCGTGCTAGAACTGAAAGAAAAGATCTGCGTGATCGAGTTGCACACACCATTTGTGGGAGACTTACTAAATACCTCAAAAATGGTACAATTCCAACAAAGGTATGTTGTTGTTCGTTAGGTGCTTGGAGGCTCCCATAAAATAGCTCCTGTGTGAGTTTGATTATTCATTATCAATATTTTTAACAGCCCCTGAGACAACTCTTCCTCAGAATGGTGTACTCTGCGGAAGCAGACTCCTCACTCTTATTTCCTGTTGTTCTCGCCTACGTTATTTGTCTTGGTTTAATACTGATTTTACATCTCGTTAAGTTGTTCGTGTCAAGTGATAATAGATAACACAGTTTTTTTAATTATAGTTCTTTCACTTAAATAAATTATTTAGTGGTGTTCTTTAAGCTGTATGCATTGTATAGTGACTCAGGAATTATGGTTAAGTGCTTAATAATTGCCAGATCAATCAATTGTCGATTGCTATAAACATATGAGGTGTTGACAGGGCACTTGGTGAAATCAGATGTACTTTGAATTCCTTAAAGGCTTTTTCGTTGCTTGAGTTTTCTTTCGGTAGAGTATCTGTATTGAAACTGTCACTTCCTTTTTGTAATTTGAGCTCAACTTAAAGGCAGGTATTGTGTTAAAGAGGATGGTTTGTAAATAACTTTGAGTGATTGCAGCTCCATAAAACAGTGCTTTTAACAAGGAAGCTTGCTTTATATTTGGACGATGAATTACAGTTTTCCCGTTTGCCACTTTTTCAACCATAAAGATGATAATAAGCTCGTTTTGGGAGAATAACAGAGGTTTCTTCTGCTTACACCTTGCTGTGTTTAAATACGGTATAGGCTACTGTGAACTTTGTTTCTTTTGAAAAACTTTATTTTTTGGAAAGCGTTCGACACGTGTTGAATCCTTTGTATGGAGAAAACCAATGAAATGTGCTCTGTTCCTTCAGGATGAGTTCAAGAGGTATGCGCGTAGCCTTACAGAGCAGTTTGTTGGCACCAAACAGTCCCAGGATTTTCCACGGCTTCTTGCTGATTACGAGACAGATACACGACTGCAAATTGTGCAGTTTGTCGATGATTTCTTTGCAGAATGGAATGTTTAGGAAGACCTGTTTCTAGACATCAAACGCTTATTCATTAACAAAGAAATTATCGCTGTTTGTATTAAATGCCGAAATGAAAGATATTCTAAATGCGTAAGTTTAACGAAATCGGCATACTTTCGATTATAGACGTTGAACTATTTTCTGATGTTTATGTTAAGATCATTGTGGAAACGTCGTGGATGTGTAACACTTGTTTCCTTTGTTAAAAGAGTGCTAATACCATTGTTTATTTGTTGAAGAATTAAAGGTGTTTGGGTCAAAACGTATCAACATTACATTTCTTTGGTCTGGTGTGGACATTAAAGACTGGGAATATTTGTCTAGAACTCAATATAACAGCTATCTGCTCTTGCAAAACACTTGAAGAACTTTGAAGGCAGTACATCCCGATCTGATTTTGTTTGTGCACATTGATAAACTGTATGTGTATGGAGCAGGACTTGTTTTTAATGGATGGGACTGCTGCAGTGAAATCGGTGTAAATGTACATGATTATTTGCACAGGAACACCTGTGACAGATAAACCTCGATTCTTGTACTTTTGACACGTTTCTTACATTTTGTAATTTTAGCCGTTTTTACTTAGGCCGGGAGGATACAAGTGGGTGCTGCCGGCCATTTTCCTTTGTTCATGATCTTGTTTTCCACGTGTGTTGACGTTTGATACGTCACACAAAGTAGTATTCTGGTCAGCAAGTCGTATTTTAAAGTATGAGATCAGCGCAGGTCGTTTTTTTATCGTACTTTTTTACCGATACAGCCTACCCTTCGAGACCGGAGATCTATGGCTGCCCTTTACAGGGGAGAGGTGACAGTCCACATCACCGGCATTAGCCTACTGTTATGTAAGGGTGCGTGGGTTCTTTTGAGCCCCCCGATAAAACGTCAAGAGACTAGACCAACAGCTTAACATCCCTGTCTACAAACGGTGTGGCGAAAGAAGGTCGCCCAAATAACACGGGACCTTCTGATTGGCATGCACGGTTTTCTCCAAAGAGTATATAATGTTTATTTTCGCCTACCTGTCTTCTCTCTTCAAAATGAAACACTTCGTTGGCAAACGCTCTGAACAACAACAGCTTGGCGATCTTCGAAGTTGTTCACAAGCAGCAAGCTAGATTACAGTAGCACTTCATATAAAATACTTAGTTTGGTTTTTCCAGTTACTTAAAATATTCATTGGTACGAATCGGCGCGTTTGGGCTGCTTGCAACTCATTGTTTTCTCTTTTTAAACAAGGATTTTATCTTTTTCATGTTAGTTGTTTTAAATGCTAAACTGTTTTTTGCTTGTAGGATTATTCAGCTGGTCGTTCACAAATGTATTCGTGACTAGGATGTTGCATTCATGAATAGCTATATTTGCCAATTATTTTCACTCTAACAGTAGTGGCTCATCAGATGGTGGTTGCAAGAGAACAGTGAGAAAAGTCTTTGTTGTATTTACTGTGACTAGCATCTGGCAAGTCCAGTTTCCTTTATTGGTGTAGTTGGGATGGTGAACAGAGTGAAAGCACAGGAAACTTTTTTGTTTTTGTTTCAATCCATCGTTTCTGCAATGGCGAGTAAGTTGAATATGTCGTTTTATTCAACAAAGGTTGGTGCAGGATGTTATGGCCCTAAGGTATAATGTGAAGCCCTTGTTTCAAAGGAAAAAGTAAGAATTTTATTTTTATAAGTATTATTTAGCTATTTTCACAACAACAAAGATAGTAACTATACAAAGAGTATATCAGAAACAAATTGCACAAATTATAGAACAAGAAATCATTAACAAAATGCACTAATGTGTACGTAGTAAATGATAAAGGAGAACAGCAAGGAAGCCTCGAAGAAATATAGTAAGCTTATGATAAATAAAGATGGTTTATCTTGTTCATCTTCCAGTAAATCACTCATAAACCGAGTAGGAAAACATTGTGGACATAACACTGTCATTGTGGCGCAAAGAAAAAAAAACAAACATCGAAACAAACTTTTTTTACTGTGATTACTTTGGTCAAACAATGTAGCTAGTCAAACATCTAATTCTTACGGGCAACAAATATCAAAGAGCAACTTACTTAAAAAATGTTTTACTGCATGTATAAAAAATACCAAAGCCGAGTGTCTTAAGTGTTTTGGAACAATAATCTTTCAATAACCGGTTCTCCCGGTACTTCAGCAATTGTCATTTCTGTTACTGCCTGCAGTTTGTAAAAGAATTTGTGGACTCTATCCATTTGCAGTAAAGCATAAGTTAATTTTTTCTGTGTACCGTTCTGGTCTGTGCTGGCGAACGCTTTGACATAGCTTTTGCGCAGCTATTTGTCTTTTGCAACACAATTTTTTGATCCACTGGTGAAGTTTAACCAACACGATCCTGATGTCGAATGTGCACAGTTCTGTTCAGTTTTAAATGTGCCAAAATTTAACAACAGCTCCACTAGTAAATATGTTGTAAGCACAGCACACATGACATCTTCTAAACTGCTTGTTCAAATGTGCCTAAACATATCTACAATCCTCTTGCCATTTGCAGCATAGAAAGTTCGCTAACGTTAATATCTCATTTAAGAACTAACTCGAATCTAACGGTATTTTCCTTAGGTTTTGGTTTTAGGGATCTCTGGAACTCCCAAGATTTGTTTAAATGAAGTTCCGCACAGAAAAACCCCGCTCACTTTGAGCATTTGATACAGGAACAACTAGTATATAAATAGATAAATAAAGGGAAAACTAACAAAATATGGATACACGTCTGTATCCCTGGATAAACTGTTCAATGTTCCTATATCTTATCGCTAGATGTTTAAACTGTAGAAACATCTCAGAAACTGAAAGCGTTGGCAAAAGATTCAAAATGTTGACAGAGTGTCTGAAGTTGGCTTACAGCAAGACTTCTTGGCTTGCTCAAATCACCTTCGTAGTCTTCCTGCGTTTAATAAAAATCAAAGCACTTGGCAAATCTAGATCATTTCATGATACCAGTCAGTCATGGATGACACTGATCGTTGGTCTAGGTATCTTCTCCATACATTTCAAACCTTCTGTGATCACCACTGTCAGCTGTATTTACTCCTTATAGGTGTTCTTTCCAGACTTGTATATTGCCAAACTGCCCTTTCCTGTTTAACAGGTTTTGACCCTTTTGCCAATATTTGGACTATTTCTGTAACTGGGTTAGCACTGTCAGATTACAGAAAAGTTGGTACCGTCTCCTGAGACAGGCGTCGTAGTTTCAAAGAAGATTGTTGATGGTGTTGTACTAAGAAATATTTTCCAGGATAGTTCTTCATTGTTATGTTAGTGATTTCGGGTTTTTTTTTCAATCTTGCCAAATGTTCAGTTCAGCATTTCCGCTGCTGTCGTTCTTTACCTGTCCTGTTTGACCTTTTCATTTTGAGGACTTGTTTAGGTGGCTTGACACCAATTGATCGAGCGCCGACGACGTTCATTTTTTTAATTTTTGATCAAAGTTGGGACTTCGTTTAAGGTGACATCCTTCGCAGAGGAATTGCTGTTAATATAGTCGCACGTTTCTTCTGACACTGTTTATTCAAAAGGGACATTGCGGACGCTTGAACTGCAGTAAATATCAATTAAAAACGTTCGTCCTCTCATTTTACGACATCGAAAATGTTCACTGGATTATAAGTTGTCTCAAAATGCAAGGCGTTAGCTTTGGATCTTTTGTCAAACCTTTTTTATGGAGAAATCCACCAGAAGAAATATACTTTTGTCAAATACTTAAGAAATGAACGTAGTTACAATGCAAAGAGAGATTCCATTTCTCAAGATTTTTTGTTTCGATAGAATGGCGGACTAAATACCAAAAATAATTTTAAAAAATCAGAAAATCCGGACTTAGATAAATATTGAGAAAACACCGTATTGAGGTAATACGACAATCTTGCATCAAGAGTTTTCTGGTTATACAAAAACATACCCCCTCCTTATTGAACTCTTTTTGGTCGCTGTTGAACAACAGAAAGTCGGGAACCTGGAGGGGTTCCCGTTTTTTAAAAAAAAAAAATGCTCTGGTTATCACTTGTGAATTATGTAAGAATTGGGGCCAAACTTGAAACGGCGAGGGATGAAGCAACTCTGATTAGATTGTCATTTCAGTTATTGTTTATTTTCTTTAGGTTTGTTCTGATATTACTTCACATATGTGAACCAGGGTTGTTGCACTTTCTACGTGGGACAAGGTTTCTTGAACTCGCTTGAAACTGGTGCATTTCCAGATAGTTTGCTATTCACTTCATATGAGAGAAGACTCGGATATTCCGCCAGTTTAATAACATCAGATAATTGAATCTCAACATCAGTATCATGATGACTTGGCTAGCCATCATAATTTCTAGAATGACGCATAAAACCCTGTCTGTACCATGCGTTACAACCACACCGTGGTCTTGCAATATGCCGAAACATTGGCAATCTCTAAGCTGCATCATGTTGCACCCCTTTATTTACTTTTACAAATACATAACAATAAATTTCGATTTCTTACATGGATTTCAATTTGGACTTATACTTATGATACAAATATTTATCCGCTAATTTACTTACAAAATATGGCTATTGGGATAATCACTTTTTTTCATTTTCAAGCTCACATATTTTCTCTTTTCCAAACACTTTGCCTGCTAAAGCTTTGTAATTTTAACCTATACACTATTTTATTTGAGTACCGATATCTCAGACATCTACACCCTCTGAAGGAAATTAACTGAAATAAGGCAATGAGACCTTGTGTTCTTGTCGTCGAAAACTTCTTGCAGGACCTCTATATTAAAATTGCGTTTTTGGAACCAATTTTCCAGTACAAACTCATGTACTCGAATATTGTTCTACCGTTGTCAAGCGGGGTTCATACGGTCATGAAAAGCCATGGAATTTGAATTTGCACTCTTCAGGCCTGAAAAGCCATAGGTTTCCGAAAAATATACGAGGTCATGGAAAAATCATGGAGTTTCTTTTCTTGGTCCAAAGGTTTCAGGTTGGTTGAAAACTTGAAAACGTCTCCTCACCGAGCAAAAATATGACCCTAAAAAGCTTGGTTAAAGTCATGGAAAAGTTATTGAATTTTATTGGCCAATTTTTGTATGACACCTTGGTTATGGTGTCGCTCGGGTTGAGATGCCCTCGTGCCTCGTGCTGTTTGGCTGTGAACTGCCGCGAGAGCTGTGTGCTCTGTATCGGTTACTGGAACTCTCGTGCGCACTTTTGGCCGCTGTTGAAAGCTGGTTAGCAGTTCTTGCCGCCGATCACACTCTTTTTCTTCTTTGCACTCACTATTGCTTCCGTTCTCCATGCCATGAGGCATCAAGATTGACTGGATAATGAGCAGGAGTTTCGTCTTAGTAGTAGTAAATAGCGGATTCTGGGCCACAAGGTAATTACACTAAAAACTGACTCACAAGCTAATTGCGCTAAAACCACAATTTTCAATTTCT
>JAOBRG010129326.1:0-19147 GCA_027574985.1 Umimayanthus nakama | reverse complement strand
AAGAAGAGATGACGGATCTGATCTGTCACCGTGACACACGAGGACGTCGATACAAGGTTCTTACTTCATACTGATGATAAAGAAAAGTGCGGCCTCACAAAGATAATGCTGCGGACTGTTTGAGCTTTGGATCGCTTTCTTGCATTTCACGCATTTACTAGAACCGACTAGGCAATATAGTTTGCCAACATAGGTATGAAAACAGTAATACGGGAAGCATGAGCGTTATACAACATAGTCATTGATGTCTTTGAGAGCTTAGCGATTTGCCGTGACCAGTGCTATGCCCATTCCACAGGATTACACCGTGCTCATGTACGATCGCACAAGCAAGCATCACCCATGCGTAAGCGGTGAATGCTGCACTCAAGGACCTCTTAATGAGGCACTTTTACTATAACAGGCAATGTTCTTTTACAACACACTAGGAAATCGAAGTCACTCGGCAACAATTGCTGGGGAAGGTGCTTTGAGGTGTCTGCTCGACTTCCACTTCCAAACGAATGGAGCTGGGTAAGAAAAAGGCCCATCCCTCTGGCCTCCAAAAGTTGCCGATAGCTCCTCGACTCGTGCAGGAGCTGCCATGCCCAAAACTTTGCCTAAATGATGGAAGGCTTTATGGCAGGAGCTAACATGTAGACATGTATTTGTCTTTCTCATTTATTTGAGCCGTCTAGCAGTTCTTTTGTGGCATTTAATGCCAAACGCTACCTTTAAGGAACTTCTGGAAAGAAAAATAGGTCTTTTTAACACTGAAGAGTAGATCACTTAGTTCATAAGTTTTTTGTGTCTTATCTCGCGGATTGGCCCTTGTATAACATGACATCCTGTTCTGCAGACGTCCTCGCCCCCTACTGACCAAACTCCAGGGACTCAGACCAGCTGGTTAGAATGTCTGTTCACAGCAGGATGTATAATTAACTTCATGTCTTACCCGTAAATGGTTGATTTAGTATACAGGTTGCGAGATATCTCCTTGGTTACAGAAAAAGGGATTCAAACATTTAATCCTGGTCAAAATTTTGAACTTTTTACCTCAGTCAAAAATGTTTTAAATAACGGATACTTATTGAGCCTCGTTTCCATGCTCAGTGGCCACGTGACCTTTTGTAACCCTTTATATATGTCTGCTGTATTCTGTTTTCATGCTGTCATGTGTTAAATCGTTTTGCACACGTAATGTAAGCTGATATTTGAGATATTCTGTGCAAGCCTCGTTTCCATGCTGCAATATCACGTGACCCTCCTTAACCTGAAAAAATGTTTGCTTTGTATTGCTTTGCATTGCTCTGGGTGTTTTCAGTTGTTAAAATCGTTTTACCTACACAATCGAAGCTGATAACAGGCACATTCTGTGTCAGCCTCGTTTCCATGCTAGAATTTTGGTTGCATGAATGAAAACCCCCTTAATCCGAACTGTGGGACAGATTTCGATGGGGTCCATATCCAAAATGTATTAGCATGTCATAAGCTATCACTGTGCCAAATTTGGTGCTTTTAGCACAAACTGAACAATTATCCTAAAATTTTGCACGAATCTGCCGGACTATAAGTTAGTTCCATGCATCATCTCCAAAATAAATATCAGACTGGTCTTCATAATATGATTTTTGTCTTACAGGTTTAACATACAATGTGGACTTTCACATAAGATCTGCAGCTTTGAGTTTTCTGTCGACCTTATGAAACTAACAATAACTTTCTGCTTGCATAGTTATAATTTTGAATTCGGCAGCGATAAAATCTCATAAATTTTTAACTCTTGCTTGTTGATTGTGTTGATATCTGCCCTTAATATCAGAGTGTTAAGTTATAAGTCTTACATTTGTACTCTGTATTACTGTATACCAGACTACCGATATGTTTTATAGTAATTTAGAAGTGTTAGCGATATTTCGGTTGATTGCAAGTGACAGCTAGTGTAGTACAATAAAATACAATGCAGTCCAACACAACGCAACGCGACACAACACAGTATAATACAAAGCAATATACAAGGTAATACACAGCAACATAATCACAATCAATACAATACTATATAACACAATACAAAACAATATAGTGCAGCGCAATCCAATATCTTTATTTAGCTCTATTTTTACAGGGTTTTTTAACCAAGGGCAATGAAAGAGACTTTTTGTTCCGTATTTACAAAAACATTTGCTTCCACACACAAAGTTTTTGAAACGTATTTGACCATCTACATGTAGCCGGGTATTTTCGAAAACGGAGAAATTTTTCTCCTTATTTTAAAAAAATCTGCATCCACACGTGGCGTTTTCGAATAGTTTGTGCGACAGAGCGAGCCATAAACCTGGACATGACGTCGTCGCATTTGAAAGCTTGCTTTCGCCTGTCCACACGAATACGATGAATCGAAAGTCTCCACCCTGGATCATGGATGACGTATTTGAAAACCTCAGGTCTCAGACCCCGTAGCCGGGTGTTTTCGAATATGGAGACTTTTTCCTTCGAATACGGCTACCGTCTACACGTAACCGGCGTTTTAGGCACCGAAAACGGAGGTTTTCAATACACTCTTCCGGGTGGAGATTTATGGAAACAGAGATTCGACGTATTCGTGAGGACGGGAGAAAAGGGAGGTTTTCACATACGATAACGTCATGTCTATGTCCAAGGCTCGCTTTTCTGCACATACGATTCCAAAAACGCTAGGTGGGGACGCTGATCTTTTTAATTACAGAGGAAAAAATCTCCGTTTTCGAAAACACCCGGCTAAGCGTGGACGAGGTCTGAGTACGGAAGAGCAATAACGGTGAAAGATTGGATTGAATAAGATACTTTGAAGTGGCCGATTATTTGTTCGATTGATTGCTTGGCTGTCAGTATTTTATATACCGTTTACTAATAGTAAGGCTTTCCCAATCTTTTTCGATTTCCTCTTCGCCAACGGTAACGATTTACGTCCAAATCAGTTGGCATTAGTGGTTACAAAAACTATAACCTATGTCCACAAAATTTTTCGGCACAATTTTATTGGTATTAACAAGGTTTTTTAACAGTTTTTTTTTGTTTGGATGTCTTACTAAAATACACAAAATGCGTTGACACAAAACTTTGTTTCGTTGTGTTGTCAGGATCAAAGTTAGTAGCAATGATAATAATAATGATAATAATAATAATTATAATAATAATAATAACAATAATAATAATAATAATAACAATAATAATAACATATTACAGTCTTTCAACTGAGTCAGGCTCTTCGCAGACTTCGCCTGTTTTAAATATCTAAAAAATACATACAACTAGTATATAACTATACTAAATTTATAATTATTACAACAAATTTGTGACACATTCTTCAGTCCAAAATATTTGTTGTTCGTGGGTTTGGGATACAGTACTAAATTTCATGTGTGTGAAGTCGTGTGTCGTAAAACTAGCGCACCAGTATTTTGGAATTTGGTGGCAAATAAAATGCATCTTTTTTTCAAATGTGCTTTTGTGAGTTTCCTACAAACAGTACCAAAGATAACTGGGAAAATTCCGTGGAAAGCTCGGACCACCTGCGTATTCTAATGCTATGTCTTGCAGTGTCCGTTCCATAGAACCAGAAGCTCATAAGACTGATAGAACTTGAAGATGATATTGCATTCGCTTTGAGAATTGTTTCGGGCTGCGTCAATCCAAGGCAATGGAATATATCATGACACCATTTTTATAACTGAATGACTTAAAGTTACCGTTCACCTTGATCGGTGTTTTCAGTTTTCCGTACGTAACTCCGTTAATGTGATGATGAAAAAATGAGTTAAAAATTTTGGTTTACAAACAAATGCGAGCATCATAATTCAAACTGTTTATTTTTTTTCTAGACGTCCATGCGGCTGTCGTTTTCAATTTCAACTATTTTTAGTTTATTTATGAGATTCAGCAGAATTCTTACTCTAACTCCGTCCTGGCGATTTTTAATTGAATGCGTCATTTATTTTCTACAGGTATTTGAAGAAAATTCCTTATTTGATCGTACAAAACTGCCCTGAGTGATGCATAAAAAATGATTGGAGCGGACTGAATTTCTAAATTCGCCAGGACGGTTTCCATTTTCAGCTATTGTTTTATGGACTTGCCAAATTTGACGGCATGAGGTAAAAAATTGGGAGAGCATTGATTGTTTGCGTTGTCGCAGTTTTAGCCAAAACAGGTTTCGAGAAATTCACTCCTAAAGTACGCCGCACGTCATACAATTTCACTTCCGCTAAAAACTTTCGTTCGTCATATCTCGCAAACTAAATTTACAACGTATTGAAAAACATTTTTTTCCACTAGAAGATCATTTAATGTATTTTTTTTCTGCGAAAATCTAATTTTCGAAGTTTTGAACTGTTCCAACGTGAACGGTAGCCTTAACAAGTGCCAAGCCCAAATTTTAGAAATCTCAACCTACATCCATTTAATGGAAGCCAACATATAAGGACTTCCGAAGCCACAATTATATTTTAAACTGTCCTAGCAGAAAGCTTCTAAAAGCTATTGAAACCTGTAACTTCCATCAGTTTAATATCTATACCTGCTGCATTTTGCTATTTTCAACTTTCAGCCTTAGCTGTCTGTGTAAATTGATCTCATTGGATCTGGTTTACGATTTTAAACACCAACGCATTGTCTTCGAAACTGCAAGTACGCCACGTGGGCAACTCTGCTTTGTGATAATCCCTTTCATTTTTGTTTTTTTTTTAATTAGCCATTAGAAGTCTGCGATGAGTAAAATACACTGAAATAAAGCCATTTTAATATTTCAGATTGTTTTTCAAACGAAACTCCCGACCATTCAACTTATGAAGAAATCTTCTTGGCTGTTTGAAGGAGCTAAAATAACTGATGTTAATGAATACAGTTTTATGGCGAGACCTTTTAGTTTTAAGCCTTCCTGTGTGCTGACGTGTTAATTGTGCCCGAGGGACACCATATGTTTTCATTTCGCCGGAATTGGGGGGCTCTTTTGAAAAAAAAATTCCTGCAAGCCTAGTTCTCGTAAAAAAATATCGTGCAGCAACTGGTGAATGAAAAAAAATTTACTCAATCATATTCCCAAGGGAAGAAATGTTGCAGTTTTAAAAAAAATTCCTGCTAGTGTTTTGTATCAAAAAAAAAGTTCTTGCACACTATGGGACATGAAAAAAAATTCCTGCTTACCAAAAAGCCCCCCCCTCAAAGATCAAATGGTTCACCCTTAAACCCAAGTATTGCACATCCGAATGTGATTAATCTGAAGAAAAGACAGACTAAAGAAGCGAGTATTTTTGTTCAGCTGCTTGTTGTAGTCTGAGGAAATCCACGATGAACGCCCCAAATCTAGCACTGATAAAATATAAGTTTTGTTTTTGGATCACTTGTAATGAGATTAGTGTTAATCCACTAAACGAAGAGGCTTACCGACACTATCACATCCCGCGACGCGTGTGTTGGTACATTTAAAACGTACGATAATACTATTATTGTAGTTTTATTTTTCTTCTAATCCCTTGTACGTTTTGCTGTTAATAAATTAAAGATAAGCTAGCTGAAAACTTCCTCGCCAGTGTTTTTATCAAGCCACCGACAACAAATTCCTGTTTACGTTTTTACGAACCACGTTTACAAAGTGACAATTCTATTTATTTTTTCTTAAGAAACGTGAGATCGGATCGCCATCTAAAACTAACCAAAACTAATAAATGCCTTGTTCCTAGTCAAAAGTTAAAATTATTTTTTTCGTATACAACATTGCTCATTTTTAAAATATCGGTGTCGTTTGTTATGAAGTATTAAAACTGACGTACTATTTTCCAAACCAAGTACGAAGTTGATCCTTCATTAGGCGGTGCATTTGTACCGAGACTCGACCACAAAACAACGGATAATCAGAAAAGTGGTTAAAAGAAAGAATAATGCTTTCCCGTTTTACTATTAAGTCTTTATTGTTGCATTAAGAGGAGTTTTCAACTTGAAAGTGTTGGACTCTTTGTGCATGAAAAGACTTTGCTGTAATTAAAATGCGGCAGCAATGATTTCGAAAAAAACGGTACGGAAAGAATGTTTGATACTACCAAAAAATATTGAAAAACGTTATTGTGCCCTAAAAACATGTAGCACCTGACATGAAAACAAATAAAACTGCAAAACATAGTTTTATATAAAACCTTCGACGGAGAGCGTTTATTTTGCATCTGTATTCGGGCTTTGAAAGTTACACAAGAGCAAGTTTTCCATTAGAACATTTCATGTCACTTCCTTAGCCCGTACATATATGTGGTTATAAGAACAATTCTCTACACTTGATAAACTTTCCTTTTTGTGCGTACGGTCGAGCACGTTCGACCACTTGAAAGTTCTTCGTTGCATGAGCCTCCCTGTTCAAAAACAGACATATATACAATATTAAGAAAGGACACTTTTCAAACAAGGAAACACTTGCCACAAATCCATTTGACCTTAACACAAGCAAATACAATTTTTGTTGAAAACTTGTCAAAGAAACTATTGCTCACGTCCAATCGGAACACTTAAAGTCAAATTTAGAATTAAAGTGCTTGTGGAAAAACTATGAATTGGAAAACCGTTGACTCAACTGAAATTAAACTTTGTTAGATGTTGGGAATGAAAGAGGAGTATATTGTTGGTTTGCAACGCAACATCTTCTTTACACAAAATTTCATAGTAAAGTTTAAAAGATCTTTTGATTCCATACTGCTGCTAACACTGCAAGGTTAAAAAACGATTGCAGAATATGTAGAAAGGAAGTTGCAACTTGTGACTATCCATAAATGAACAAGACCGGAATGCAGGGCTGTTACAACATCATTTTTGGGCAGGTTTTTAAAATGCAATATTTCAAGTAGTCGTGCTACTCTTTATCAAGCCATAAACTGGAGTGAAGTAAAATTAAAACGAATCTCAAAAAGATTTTGTTTATATACACCGAGAGTAACGTCTATTACAAGTACACGCTTCTCTAAACGAGAGATCCAACATCGAGTCACTAGTCTACAGATTATCTTACTTCGTATGATTCTTTGTATTCAAATGACTTCAGGCATATGTGTGGTTGTAACTTGTTGAAAATTTGAGGAAGCCTGAAGGTTCTAAAGTTGCCTCGGCTATTGTCTTCTATGGGCTACTCGACAAGTTTGGTATGGAGTTGGAGTGTCCCCGTCACAGTAGACCTTCGCAGTAAGATCTTGAACCGGTTTTGATTCATCTTTTCATTATTCTGGTGAAATGTAGGAGAGGAAAGTAACGCTGAAATTTTAAAACAATTTTTCACGCGATATAGATATCTAACATTAAAATATAAATGTTTATAACCAAAATGGATAAGTATAGAATTGTATTAACAGTGCTAGTCATACACAAAAACACATTCTTAGTTAGGCCTTTTTCATCTCAGCCTGAAATATGTTCTTTATATTTTGAAAATAGTATAAAAGTTATTCCTTAAAAAAAATCAGATTGTAAGTCGCACAGTTATTTTTTCTTCTCATCTGCAAACAACTGTCCATATAGTTCTATAGGGATTTTAAGACGTTGAGCTTAACTGTGTTTTGTTTTTTAAAATTATATTTAGGAAACTAGCGTTTTAAAAGGTTCTACACTTCTCTGAAGAGATAACAAATTATTGGTTTGATGTTTTGTTCGCAAGAGCAAATCAGGTTGTGATTACAATGGATG
Organism: Umimayanthus nakama; assembly: GCA_027574985.1. Taxonomy (NCBI): domain Eukaryota; kingdom Metazoa; phylum Cnidaria; class Anthozoa; order Zoantharia; family Parazoanthidae; genus Umimayanthus; species Umimayanthus nakama. The sequence goes on along the minus strand of JAOBRG010129326.1, from coordinate 11,473 downwards.
AAGACTGAACAGATTAACAAATACGAACCTAGATTTCATCACTGAGTGAAAGGATAAAAAACGTTAATTTTGGAATAATGTATCTACATATTCAGTCACAACAAAAGTCTAAGAGAAAGGCTCAGCCATATGTGTACGGGAGTTTAAAGTTATAGCTAGGGAACGTTCATTTTCTATGTGTAGAGGGACCGGTGGTTTCCAGAAGGGGGGAACAACCGAAGTTTTCGAGCCAAGAGGGAGGGGGGGAAGGTGCTTTCCCAAAAATTGAGGGGAAATGGGATTTTTTGGCAGATAAATGTACTAGTTTCAGGGGGTCACTTTAGGGAAAATTGTGGGAGTCATGGAAAATTTTTTCAGACATAGTTAAAAAACCACCGCCCCCTCCCCCACCAATAAAAAATAAATGGTTCCCTAGGTCTGACGAGCAACCACTTTGCATAAATTATCGTCAAATATCGATTGCGAGGCACTACGGAAAACATTTGCAGTCAGCTCTAGCCGGCCATTCTATCCGTTTTGATACCGAAATGTGATCATTTAGCTTCTTCAAGACTAAAAAAATAAGGAGCAATATATAAGTGCAAATATGCAGAAATAGCGAACAACTACCATAAAGGGAAAACCGTTCCTAGCTGATTATTTTTCTCTTAATAGGCACACTACAATAAAGAGGTTTGATTGGTTGATTGGTTGAATGATTAATAGAATTTCGCTTTATTGATTTATGGATGAAAATCCAATCGAATGATCGATTGATTGACATGATTAATTTCTCTTTACTTGCTTTTGATCGATTGGTTGCATTGTTTAGTTGATTGTTTGAATGATCAACATGCTGATTGGCTAGCTGATTGGTGGTTGATTGATTAATTTATTCATTAAAACTGATTAAATATTTACTTATTTTGTTGGATTGATCGATCAGTTGATTATTATCAAACTGGCTAACTGAATAGCTGACTGAAAAAATATGCTAGGCCGGAGCAGAAAAGAAACCAGGTTTACCTTTTAAACCACGTCAAATACTTAGACTCGTTATCGGTTGGTAATCTGTGATGGAACGAACACATTGCTCACATCGTAGGATAACAGGCAAACGACTGTGTCTGATTATTTTTATTGTCCAGCTGAAATGTTGTAGTCTTAGATAAAATCTTACGGTGTCATTTTTATAAAATGGCATAGACTTGTCCCTGAGTTTCTTGTTTTTGGGTGGGGGGCTGTAGTTTGTATTATCAATTATTTTGCCTAAAGCTTACATTGTGTTGGTGACGTTAAAGTATGCTCGACGACTTCATGGAGAATGGCAGGATTGTGCAATTAACGGCACATTCATGATACTTCATTTTATGTAATATCGTTCGTTTTTTAACACAACTTGTATGCAGGAGGCGCGTTGAATTGTATGGAACCTGCACAGACTTTAAATCGGAGTGAAACAGGGTAATTTTGCTGCCCAGCACTAGCGCATGAATTCCTTTTTTTGACCAATATCGTATTGTCTCTTCAAAAAATTCTCAACAACAGGTATTTCAGTGTCTTGACGAAACTGAATCCAAAGCAGGTAGTGCCTCAAACTAAGCTCAATTTCTCATCTTATTTCGTACAACGCCTGGCCTGCATACCATCCTCATCCGACGAAATACTTCACGGTTGGAACAGCAAATTTCAAAATGGCTGCAAGTCATTTTGTTTTTAATAATGTAGTTTTTTTATCTTGTCTACCATCTACCTAAAACATATAATAGTAACTCCCCGCTCAATATCAACTTGTCAACCATCAAAGGAATTCACGTTTGTTTACTTTAAAACCCTTTATCCATCCGCCTTTTGACCAGAAGAACTCAAAGCTCCTACTAATGGCTTTATAATTTGGGCACTTGTACTCACACAACACGCGTGTAAGAATTTGGGCACATGTCTGACGTATCTGTTTACGTGATCCAAAAAGTTAAACAGTTCAGTATACTACAAACTGACAAGAAACGTTCAGTCAAGGCCAATCAACCATTTTATCATAGAGTTACGGACGCTGAAAAGATCACCCTAAGTAGTATCTTTATTCACAAAAATAAATTCAGTCATACAGTAACTGACGTGACTGGCTTGTGTAGTTCAAAAAATAATGACATAACAATGCATTTGACTCCGATGTAAACAGCTTTGATTTACGAGTGCACGACTGCTACTTTTCTTTTTTTGGCGTGAATGATTATAACATAGCTCCTCTATGATGTTCCTTACTAGTCGAACTTGGGCAGAACATGTGTAAACGGTGGACACAAACGCAGGTAAACTCCTTTGCCTTCACTTGTGCCCAATTCAACACCATCCCCCCCCCCCCCTTAACCCCACCTTCCTTCAAAATATATTTTAGTCTTGTTTTATTTCAAAACAAAAAATCGGTGTAAAAGGGTTTATTTATTTCTTTTCAAGCAAATGCTCATGTTTGACACCAGTTTCACGGAACATTGGTAAGACTTGCTGAATATAATTCAGCTGTGAATGACAGATCGATGTATCTCTGCATTCTATTCATGCAAGGGACTTAATTTGACCTCTCTTTCTCAGAGGCTACGTCATCTGCCGTATCCTCACGTCTTTCGACATGTTTATTAGTTCGTTTAACATGAATTGCCGACCACTAATTTGCGCGACAACATTTGGAGGTTCCAAGTTGTAAATAAATTCTCTGGCAAGCGCGCAGCAATTTTACCGTTTGTGCTTCAGTCTCAATGAAAAGTAATCTTCCCTGGTATTTTTGTGCATCAATACGGTCTACAGACTACAGTTGCTTTTTAAAAAATTTATAGTGTACGTGTATGAAATAGGGGGGTTCAACTTTAAGATTTGGTAAAGGAAACAAATAAAATATCCATCATTCCATGGGAGCTTCTCTACTGTATTTGTCGTGTTTCACTGCTGAACATGCCTGTTGTTTCTAGGACTCACGGCTGTAAAAGAAATAAGAAAAGAGTTTAATCGGCGTGTTTCCCTTTCCCGAGAAGTATATTGACCCTGTGGTCTACTAAGGGCAAAGCGGTGAGCTGTTCATGTAAGATGTTGTTGCCGATCTGGAATACTTTGACCCCCCGCCGCTCGCTCGCCATTTTGACGCAAACAAAACAGCCCGCACACGTTCAAACATTTCCCCGCCTGTCAAGCGTCTCATGATACTTTGCTTTAAAAAAACAAGGAAAAACTATATAAGTATCATTAAGCTGCAGTACTATCACTTTGTTAACGCGGTTACTCTTCATCTTTTTTGCCCTTGAAGTAATCCCACTTTCAAGTATGCGGTCAAATAGTTTAGCACAATAGCCGCTGGTCGCACGCCAAAGATTCTTGCACCAACGGTTTTCAATTTTCAAACGTATACATTTACAAACTCTATTTCTAAAATATGCTGTATTCTGTTTAAGCTATCATCGCACGCACTTGCGTGTTTTGACATTTTTGATGACTGTTTTGCAGAAAAAAACTATCACATACATAAGAAGCGCTATACTGTGTATAACATCTGAGGCGCAGCATCACTATTAAGTCTAACTAAATATTTTTGGTTCAGCTGTTTGGATTACTTGATATGCGAGAATGTGTTGCGTTAGCAGTAAAAATATATAATTTCATCATGAATTCCTGTGCCTGTGTTTGGTTGCTCGTCATAGCTGTGTAAACTGACTCAGCATATAATGGCAAAAAGGTAACAAAAACGCGTTTTTTGTAAATTCTATTTATCATTTCATCATCATGCATTGAGATAAGTGTCTAATTTTGGAGGTTGGCTTAGAGTCATTCGTATTTTTATACAAAGATGCAAATGTTGCATTTCAGCCACTTGTTATGTCTTAAGGCTAAGCGCGTGCTGTCTATCAGGAAGACGTGACTTCTATTTATGATCTTGTTAACGCCATTTTAAGGGAAGCATTCATAAATTAAACAACTGAAAACGACAGAAGATGTAAAAAATGGAATTACGACTTAAAGATTCACAGCCATGGACAATCAATTCAGCCGCAAATGAAATCCGTTGGCGTTGCATGCATGACGCGATCAACCTAACAATTATGACCACGCGTTTTAGTTTCTATGCATTTTTACGGAAAAGACAGTTTTCCATACATGATTGGTTTAATTTAGTGCCATTCAATTTCGGAGAGCCAATTCAAAGCGATTCCGCTATAATTCAGCGTTCGCCTGTATCAACAGTCGCAGGAGTCACCAAACGTTATCAAAACTACTGATATCGAATATTTAGAACTTACGCCTAATGAGTAATGTTTTCACAATTTTGTTTTATATTGGCCTTTACAAGACACCTTTAAATAATCGTGTTTAAAATATAGCTATAAATAGATAATCGACAACAAAGTGGTTAGCGCCTCTTCCTATGTATTGAGAGTTATTCAGTTTATGGTACTCCATTGACCGACAAAATTTTACCATTGAAGTCTTAGAATAACATAAAACTTAAAGCTTCCGCCATATTAAATACGTCTTCCTTTTTCGATAAAGGAAAGTTTATGGACTTTACGTGCATGTGTTTTTTTTTCTGGTAAAGTTTGATATGTGAGTCACTTGTAGCAAAACCGACAGGAATTCCAACCCACTGACGAAACGTTCAGACACAGAATGTCCTTTTTGTTTGACTCATTCTGAGCCTTTTTTCAAGCAATCCAAGTCTACTGAACTGAGGAAGGACAACGGTTTTGTAAATGTACAATTTCGTTTTTTCGTGGCCGGCTCAAAAACTAAAAACAAACGCGATGTTTAAAGTAATACTTGCCGAACAACCGAGGATCTACAAACAAATTTGATAACGGGCAGACTTTTTAGTTTTTTTTTTGTCATTAGTATAAACCAAATAACCAGTTAGCCAGTAGCCTTAATTTCGCTTTATCCATCAAATATTATTTCACTATTTAAGTTGTTTGAAAAGAATATATATCCTCTGAATAGAGAAGCGCGTGCACTTTTCTATTCACTGGTTGGCATAGGAAACGAGATTTTTATAGATGGTGCAAGTTCTTCCTTTAAAGTTCCATCCCAACTTGCAATCTTTCCATGGGAATGGTAAACAAAAAAAGAATTTCCATATCGTCGCGTGCGGGGAAGTTTTGATAGAAATCAGAATGGTCGGAGGGGTTCGATTCTGTTTTACTATTAGTATAACTATTACTGTATCTGAAACTCAAACTGGCAGAGAAATTACATCGCTGGTACCGTCGTCAGTCATATCATCTGACAAGTTAAGGAAGCAACGTTGCACCTCCTTTTAGCACTTTCATAAGCTGTTTTCCCCTTCAGTTCTGATAACTTGCAAAAACCTGTTCATGATTTATGAGTCATAAACTCATATCAAATTCTCTCCCCTTGTGTGGCGGAATACTGAAGCTTTTGAGTCTTGAGTTATTATCGTTGAGGCAAAAAAACTGTGTTATAGTCAAACGTCTATAAGCTGATAGTTTTCACAGCAAACCACTGACAGTAGTGAAAACGGGCAATTACCGATAATTACAAGAAGGAAGTCATAACTTTTACTTCACCAACCGACCAACCACTCACTGCCACATGACGTCATGCTATTGTCTTGGTTAATATTACGGGATGGCCAATGAATGAAATTCGAATTCCCTCGGGCAAGTAAATATTGAATTTCCAGCCGAGATCCATGAAGTGGTAGACTGATATGGATGGCGAAACAACCGAAGAAAATTTAACCGAACAACCGCCTGTGGAAGGAATATTTGCGGCTGAATGTATCTTAAAGAAAAGACTTAGAAAAGTAAGTTTTAAACCAAGCGATCTCCGTGACTGTCATCTTGTATTTTTGTCTCTGATATTTTTATATGTAAATTTCTGATGTTATTCTTGCAGGGAAAGACGGAGTATCTCGTGAAATGGAGAGGTTGGTCTGCGAAGTAAGTACGAATTGACCGTGTGTAAAGAATTGTTTGAAGTTCAAACAGAAACTAATTTTTTGCCTAATTCACAGGCATAATACATGGGAACCCGCCGATAATATTCTAGACGAAAGACTTTTACTCGCTTACGAGAACAGGTTAGTTAGTCGAGCAGTTGTGTATGTCGTAATAATTTTGCATTCGTTATTTGTTTCGCGAATCAATGTTGACGATGTGTCACATTTTCTTGCCTTCGATTTCAGTCGCCGAAAGCGAGGAAAACGCACGAGATGGCAACGAGGTATTGCTACTATTGCCAAGAAGCCCAAGATGGAACTGGTAGGCGATAGGAAACCGTTTGTTTTGGTCGGTTAGCAAGAGGTTTCGAGAGGATGTTGGAGTAATTACTTTACCAGCCAGTTGAGATCCGCGCAAGCTTGCGTCGTGTGTTCATTAAACGTGTAGTTTAGGCCTGTCATTGTGCCGTACTTTTCTTTAATGACTCTAACATGATTGTGTTTATATTTTCAGGGCTTACAGTTTCATACCAAAGGTGAAAGCGACGAAGGGATGAAATGGCATGACTGTGACCAGGACGAAGGCCTGAGTCATGACGGGGAAAGCAGTGATTCGACCTTATCTCCTGGCGAAGTCTCGGATTTAAGTATGATAGAAGATCAGACATTCAAGGCTATTCGCTGTGCGCCCTCTTTAACTAACCCAGAGAAACATTTCCATTCGCCATCAGATGTCCCTTATGAAATATCACCCGAAATTTCAGCTTCGAGAGGAAAGGATGCTTTTTATCGTCCCCGCGAAAGTGAAATTGGTTATGATCGCAACCAAAACCTCATCCACTTGCCTAAACGAAGCGAGATTTCAGCAGTGGAACCCAGCTCAAGCCATTCTAAATTATTCGGTGACTTTGGCAATGAGCGGCCTGAAGTTTCAATCCGTAGCTTCTCTGCCGATCATAGATTAAAGGTTATTTCGGAAGGAAGAACAGATATGCAGCGGCCACCGGCACAGCAAGGAAATGAAGGGTTTAGAGGATCCTTTCCGGAGTATAGTGCCGCTGTTAAACCAAGGTCTGTTCTTCCAAAGATAACAACAACTCCGGCAGAGCGCAAAGACACGAAACTACCATTTTCTCCGTTTAGACAGCCAGGGCTCAATCAACCGAGCCGAATACTTCTGCATGTTGGTGGTCAACAATCTAATGAAAACGTTGGACGAAGGAAAGAAAGATCCAGTGTCTTCAACTCACCTAATTTAATTTCACAGACTGTACCAAAGTTTAACTTGGATGAGCCAACTCGCAAGCGTTCTTATGATTCGAGACTTCCAAGCAGTGGCAGTGGCAGCCAAACTGGAAGTTCGAGAAACTCTACAAAGTCAAAGGGCGAAGACTCGGCTAGCGCAGTAGCGAAAGACTCAGGTGCGAAGGCAGCGCTCTCAGAGGCCTACACGTGTTGGCGGAAGCCGCTCATCGACCAAATTTTCATCACTGATGTTACTGCGAACTTCGTCACTGTGACTGTGAAGGAGTGTTGTACGGACAAGGGGTTTTTTAAGAGAAGATAATTGAAGCAACAACAAAAATTAACGCTGTCAGAAGTTCAGAGTGACGCCATGGCAAAACAAGAATTTAGGAATAGATACAGAAAGCCGTACATGTACAAATTTCGGTGTTAGTGACACTGAAAACATTTTAAATATATTGCATGTCCGACAACTTTGACTTGGTTAACACTGAAGGGCCGCGACACCTTAAAAATATATATTTTACAGAATAGAAAGTGACTGGTGACATATGTTCATCAAACAAAATAGATTTATAGAACTTTATTTTAACATTTTTAAAAGAGATAAGACATTGTTTTTAAGTCGATACTTGACTGAAACAGGTTGAATATAGATACATATATATGGGTGCCATATGTTCGAGGAAAGACTGCACGGTGATGTGTTGTACTGCACTGAAAAATATCAGATTTAAAACCAAGAGAAAGCCAAAGAAACAAACTAAAGTCGTTTGTTAACCGAGATTGATGTATTTACCGCAAGAGTGCGCTGTTCCAGTTACTTTAAACCATCGCTGAGTGTTAATGTGTATATGTAATGTAAGTTTTAGCTTGAACTGATGATAGAACTGGGCTAAGTCTTGTTCCTTTCGCCAGCTTTGTATCAACAGTGTAGTCTAAACTTGTTGCTAGTGAGCGTGTACGCACTCGAGTGTGTTCTGAAAGCTAACCGTGGCTTCAAGGACTTTGTTTTAGTTGTAAAATGTACACCAGTCAATTTGAAAGAAACCCCCCGCTAACCTTATCGTCGCAATCGTGCTGCCGATAATTTGAATTATCTTCCTTATAAATTCAGATTTCTTAAATTCAGATCTCCCGTTAAAGCAAAACGAAAGATTTTATAACTCTAAAACCATAAAACTGGGAAACTTAAGGCAATAGACAAACATTAACGGTGATATGGACTACAAAATAACTTGAGGAAATCTATATTAAAATTGTTATTGCAAACTTCTCGTAAACAAAATCGAATCACTTTGTGTGCCAACCAGCTTACTGAATTTGTTACGCATTTAACAAGCTTCGCGTATTGAATATACTGTGTGTGTGTACGTGTGTAACGAGAAGCAGAATTTGGTTGACATTATTGTAGTTTTATTTCTTGTGGAATAAAACTTTATCTTAATTGTGTTGTGATTTCAGTGAACTCGATAGATAAGAGTGCCAGAGGTTGACATTGTAGGCCAAATACATGGCCACTCTTGAGTCTTGCATTAACCTATTTTGAAGATTAAAAATGTTTATCTTGATGCAAGTTTTGTGTATGAGTCATTTGGTCAAAAAACTTCAGCATTTAACAGTCAATTCAAGTCATATGAAAGTCAGTCGAGTGACCTATACTTTCTTTAACTCGAACAAGCCATTAGAACGTGTGCGCCGTTCACTTTATATACGACATTAATTCATTATTTCTGAACATCAGTTTTTAAGGTCAATATTTTAATTCGTGGCTGTTACTGTTAACAAGAATAATTCTTCGACACAGTTTAACAATTTGCTTTTTCAGCTTTTTTATTGCTATAACTTCCAGACAAAACCAAAAGGAGCGAGTTTCGTGAACGAAAGCCTGATTGACAAGCGCTTTAAAAATGGCTTCATTTAGTATATTTTCATGTTCTAATTGTGCATTTTAAGTGCATCTTCGCACTTTTGTTTTATTCTTGATCAGATTCGCAAGCTCATCTTTCAGTGGGGATTTGGGCACGGACGCATTTGGATTTCGCGCGAGTTGGCGTGCGAAAAGTTTTCCACCAAAGGTCGAGGCGACTAACATGTCTTTGCTCTGTTGGCGTTGCGTGGAGCAAGTGAGGGCCATATCTCTTCTTTTCAAAAACTGCGTTCTAAAATTGAATTTCTTTCAGCAAAAATTGGCATTTTCCAATGACAGACCTCGATCATTATTTTTTTACTAACACATATAACTGCTATCGGCTTGGACGTTTACTGAATTTAAAATGTCAATGCTATCCAAATTTTGCCAAGACCTAATCTTCGGGCCATTTCTCTGTCAAATTCACACTCTGCTTATCGAATTCAGAGTGTTGTAAAATTAGAATATGGAAATAAAGACACTATGTCATAAACTAATCTGTAAAGACTTCCTCAAAATTGAAAGCAAACCGAAAATAAACCTGTATCTGCATGTAGACTATACTATGAACGTCAATCATAGTAAGAAACAAACAAGTTACTGAGTACAAGAATTCACATCCGACTTTTCAGATTGTTGAAACATGATTAATTTCTTCAGTGAGTCATTTGCATTTTTCAAGAAAGAAGTACTTACTAGTTCAGCTTAGATTTCATCACACACGCGCACGCATCCAAGTTGTGGCATGCACTCGAGCCGAGTCGAGGTTTCATTTTGCAGTGGGTCAGTTATATTTATAAGTGTTGTTTGTGATTCAAGTTTATTCAAAAAACATCGGCGTTTTCAACTGAAGCTGTGTCTAAAAACCAATTTTAACGAAATAAGAGAATTAAATTCAAAAACTGTGGTTATATTCAGTGTGTAAAAGTTTGAGTTGTGCGTGAAATTCATTTTCCTATGCCAGCTGACTCTAGGAAGGCATGTTACTAGCATCATTCTTGAGAACAAAACATTCATAAGATATATGTTGAACGGTATTTGGCAGACAACAGCTTGGCTATTTTAGGCCAGGTGAACACATTACTTTCACTATACACTCTTCGGTTTGTAAGAACGTTATTTGAAAGAACGCTGAGGCTGATTCTGGTCCAATATTCAGGAAAAAATACACCAGGCTGAATTAAAAACATTCTTTAACTGAAAATGAGTGTTGTTTAGCAGACTAACTTCAGCTGTTCGCGCTGTGAAGGTGCTCATTGAAAACTGTTGGCTGCCTATTGCAACGCGGACAGGTGATCCTTAACAAGCATTCGTTCAAATGTCACATGCTGTTTGTCATATGAAAGAACCCAAACTATTTATAATCAGCCTTTAAAAGGTTGGTTCTGTTGTTAGTAGTGTTTAATTTTGTTCACTATCTGAGCTAAGAGAACTATGTGCGGTGCTTAGTTTCTCAACTTACATGCATGCATTAGCCACTATCAAACAACTTGTAAAGATGTACTAATGTAGACAATTTCATTATTAAACGTCGATCTTGTTGTATCTTCCACAAAAAAGACTTTAAAAAACCGTTACACTGGATTTTCTTTTATGGGATTTTGGCATTTAAATGTTCTTATAGCCCTGGCAAAAAGGGGATGTAAGTCTGCAGGTCAGTGTAAGTTTTAAACTTGTGTTTCGTTTGGTCACTAACTTGTATGGACTTGCATCGACTTCGACTAAAGCTAAAGTTTTTTTAACTTCGGACATGAATCGACGTACACCGGTTTATATCTACGTTTAGCAAAGGATTAAGTTTTCGTTTCGATGATCTTTTTTAAAACGGTAGTAATTTACTGCAATTGTGCATTATAGCGAGGTTGTTTCGTCTTCAAGTTTATATATATGCTATCGACATACTAGTTATTCCATATCGGTAAAGTATTGGTGACATACTGACATTTCGAGTAGCGAGAGTACTACTGGACTGAACCTTTCTTTACAGTTAAGTAACAATTCTTTCCTTTTCTGTTACAAAAATAAACGCTTTTACTTTATCCATGGCCACAGTGTTTACTTCACGGTGTAATTAAATTTTGGGCCTGATTCAGCTTAACGTTCTTTATACAAAAAGAAAGTGTACGTTAAATGGTTTTTGTCCTGGGCCCTTTGTTTAAAGCCCGATTAGTACTAATCTTGGTTTAACTATTTACAAAACCTTTATCACTAATCAGGCCTTGAACGACCAGACCCTGTTTTTTATTTTACTGAGTTGGCAGATTAGTACTAATCGGATTTGAACAACCGGGCCCAGATTAAATAATGAGTTATATTTTGAGTAGTAGTAGTAGTAGTAGTAGTAGTAGTAGTAGTAGTAGTAGTAGTAGTAGTAGTAGTAGTAGTAGTAGCAATAG
>JAOBRG010129215.1:0-19148 GCA_027574985.1 Umimayanthus nakama | reverse complement strand
GGAGAGAGGAGAGGATGGGGTGAGAAAGCATTGGTTTGTGCAATAATTTTTTTCTCACTGGCTAGTGGTGCAGGTGCAACATCGTCTGTAGTGTTGACCATTTAGAGCTTATCTTTTAAGGTCCTTTTTGTCTACTATAACATGTATATCTTTTTTTCATCTTGCCGGTCAGGACAGCTTATGCGGACAGTAGTTAACAAACACAAACACAACATTTAAATTTTAGTAGTAACTGAAGTTCGAATTTGCTAATTTGTTTTGAATATTCAACCTCAGCTCAAAAGTTAGACGTTATTATAGAATTCAATTTCGCTCGGAATTGCACGTTGTGTCCTTTCATCTACAGACACGTGTTGCAATTTTTATAGCGTGCCGAGTAGCCTGCGCATGCGTGCAGGCTCCCCCTATGCCGGTTTACGGGATGGGGTCTTTGCCCAAACTTTTCCTTTGAGCTGAGACCCGGCCGCAAGGTTAGGGGAACCTTCACGCAGGCTACCTGCTGACAGACTTCACACGTTAATTTTGCTATGTATTTTGCGATTAAAAGTTGATGTCTGACGTAGTCCCTGAAAGTCGAAATGGATTCTGGTTCGTTTTTCATCGGGAGTTAATGTATACTGAAGTTGAATGTTGTTATCCACGTGTCAAGAAACGTAAGTTTCGAGAGGGTGTTTTCGCCAAACGCATTCAAACTGGAAAGTTGAAATATTAATGAAGCTTTACACAGCAGCAGCAACAGAAGGGACACCAAATTCTCCTGGAAATATTCTTTAATTTAATACAAAGATTACATTACGTTCAGCTTCAAGAAAGCTTTTCTTGAGAACCTTGTGTATTCTGACTTGCAAGTTGTTTACCATATTGTAACTGTGTAAAACAGCTGTGCAAATACTAACGGCAAAATAAATGCTTTGTTGCGTGCTTCGGTGAAAAATGGCTGAAAAAATACTGAAAAACGCCCAAAATTTAAGAACATGCCAAGAACACATCGAGGCTGAGAAAAGGCATAGAAATTTTACTTTTGCATACTGCAGAAGATCATGAAAAATATAATTTGACGGCTAATGGCATATGCCCTAACTGCAATACAGAAAAAAGCCTTCTTCGCCAGCCATCTTGCTGCTATAAGTGGAACCTTTTTGAAGGGTATGTTTGTATTATGTGTGTGTAATTTGCTATTGTTTTTGTTATATCTCTTTTTACTTTTTTAACACTCACTGGGTCCACTATAATTGGCCATAATGTTGTGGCATCCAAGCTTGTATTTTCTTTTTTCTCTTCTCACTTATACAGCTATTTCAAAAAAGGTTGTCATAGTCAATAGTCGATAATGGAACCGAAAGGAACCTTGGGTACAATCATAATGAGTGATATTGCGCCAGCGAAGGTTGTTACTGCATAGCCGTGGTATTATACAATGAACTTGCGTTCCATATTTTGCAAAGTCGATGCTAACAGTGAGATTATTTGTGCTGCTTGGATCCCATAGTTCCTTTCGGTTCCAGTATTGGACTGTTGACTATGACAACTTTTTTTGAAACAGCTGTATGTTATCATAAAGTAAGGCGAAGATTAATAAAATAAAAAATTTGAAAAAAAGGTTGTTCAGTAGAACGTCGCCTTTAGTGTTGTGCACGCATAACCTGTAGTAGTTTATTTATAAATCTTTTCTACTTATTAAGACAGTATATTTATGCTTCTGGTTGATTTGTAGCAACTGCAGACCCAATACTCACCGTTCTGTTTAAGACCACTTGAAGCTAAAACCCTTAAAGTATCTAAGAACATTCAACCCAGGCGCTCTTGTGTAAAAATTAAAAAGAGTGTACCTATAGTTGAAATTTTAACTCAGTATATTTATGCTTCTGGTTGATTTGTAACAACTGCACACCCTATACTCACCGTTCTGTTTAAGACCACTTGAAGCTAAAACCCCTAAAGTATCTAAGAACATTCAATCCAGGCGTTCTTGTGTAAAAATTAAAAAGAATGTACCTATAGTTGAAATAACAATAATAATGATAACAATAATAATAATAACAATAATAATGATAATAATAATAATAACAATAATAATAATAGTAAAAGAATAATAATAATAAAAATAATAATAACGATAATGATGATGATGATGATGATAATGATAATGATAATGATAATGATAATGATAATGATAATGACAATGACAATGACAATGATAATGATAATGATAATGACAATGATAATGATATAATGATATTGATAAAAATAATAATAATAGTAACAATAATAATAAAGACTGTCCTTCGTTGCCGAAGATGATTGTCTGTGTTTGAGTTGAGGCCTATCTTAAACAGACTCTCGTGTTGGTAATCAGACCCGCTCTGGATCTGCAGTAACGCTGACAGCTGTTGCATTGGAAACTGCTTGAAAAAGCCGCCGTGTATCGTCGGACAAGTGTACGCTGATATTCTTGCTGGCGCTGCTCTTCTACGGTTGACGTGACCTTCCTCAACAGTCCTCGCCATTTGACTCTCTGGGCCGTCTCCTCCTGCCATGTATCATGTGGGATGCCTCTTTTTCTTTTATAGGGACTTGTAAAAAAATGTTGAGCTCTTTTTCCACTGAAACTGGCTGAAAGGGTCATGCGAAGATATTGATTTTCGGTACAGCGCCTCTCACAGTTTATTCAAAACAAGAACTATTTGTGACTGATCCCAGATGGTTTATGGGCATCACTGTCCTTCAATACAAAGTAATTTCAAAGTGTGATCGCTAATCTCTTTTCATGTATCTTGGTCAATATTTCTGACTTCTGCTTTATTCCTTTTTTTTTCCGGAAAACTATTAAAAACATTAAACAAAGTGAATGTGTTTTTGTTAAACTTTTTCCTATCTAATAGAAACATTACGCGCTCTTTTTATAAGAACCAGTACTTTCGGCTGAGGCTGGGCTGTTCTTAATTCTAAGGCGATTTTAACCTTATATTGTTCTTTAATTGTTCTTATTTTCTGAATCTTCTACGAAGATGGAACAAGTGATTGCATAAAGCCCCCTTAAAGACAACTAACATTGATGGCTTCGAGATAATTCTGACAGCCTAAAACTACAAAAGTGCAGTAGTTATAGTTAAATATTGTTGCAAAACTGAACCGGCGGATCCGTTACATCGTACAAACGTTACACCGTACAGAATTGTACACGTACACAACGCACAGTAGGATTCAAATTTTTGTTATCTTTTTTGACTTCTTTTTAGAAGAAAAAAATTAAAAGGCGGTTAGAAATGTTGTTATTAACTTACGTGTGCATCTCAATCTTTTTACAAGGGTTAGAAATAAATCTTAAAATTTGTTTGATAAAAACTTTACCCTGGTGGTTATTCTGTGGTATTTCTCAATTTTTGGGCAAAACTCAACCTGGGTGTTCTTAAAAAGTTTGTTCTTATAAAACAAAGCGTGTAAAAGAAAATATCAATTTTCACACAAACGTGAAGCTAGAGATCTTATTTAATATAACAATAACATTGCCAAACAGATACTGTTATTATAATGCAGTTAATGAGGAAACAACGACTTATTCATTGTACCCTAAATTTACAACTCAGTGGAAACGTCTAAATAAAACTAGAAAATTTAAGGGTACCAACTTAAAAAAAATATAAGGCTCCAAATTCTTGGAAGTTCGATAATGAACGCATATAGTCTTGTAAAGATTGTCCCAAGTCTTTCTGTTTAATTTTTTTTGTTATAAACATAAACTATATTATTCACTAAAAGTAAACACTGTCAAATAATGTATCCTGTTTTGTGCCAAGCTGCCAGGAGCTCAATATACGCAAAGTTAACGAGAGTGTACAGCCTCAGATCGGATTGAACAAATCAATTTTGAAAACGAGTTCAAGAATTCGAAAGACAACCAACTTGAAATGATGTAGAAATTCAAAGTGGTTTGGAATTAAACGTCACAACGGTAAGGTAGTTTAGTTCCGCGCATTTTATTACCATGATGATTTTACCGAGAGAATACTTTTTTTGCCTTTGTTTTTACATATGATTTATCAATCTTTTCTTGCAAATTGACAATGAACTGACGTATAACGCTAAAATTATCACTTACTCTTCTCGTTAAGCGGTTTATACGATCGCTTGGGAGTTGTATCAGGACTTAAAAACAAACTTTAAGATTCCGAATTGTTCGCCAGCATTATTTATTTTATGAAGAAGAGAGAAAGCATAAATAGTGGGCGAGAAAAGGTTGTCTGATAATATAAATTCAAATTTTATTAAGTTTTCGTTATTGCGGACCAGATCCTGAAAACATTTTGTTAAAACCGCAATATTTCGAAGTTATTATCATTGTTACCATGTACAATGTTCAAAGATTGAAATAGACGTTGAATTATTAATTCTATTTTTAAATACAGTAATAAAATTCAATTTGATTAAAAAAAACAAATAATAAAAACAATAACATGAAATACAAATTAGATGTAAGAGGTCATCCTTTTCTCTCAAAATTCTCACAAATGTACAAAGAGTAAACTTTTTACTGACCATTTCTTCGAAACTAATATGAACTAGAGCAGTGAACAGCAATGACTTCTCTGCTGGGTTGTTGGTACTTATAGAATAAGACCAGCAACAAAAAGAACAATAAATTTCTGGGTCATATATACAATATTTAAACTGACTCATCATTTTTTCATCATTTTCGCGCTTAACTTCAGCTCCTCATAGGTGAGCACAAAACATTCACGAAAGCTTTGTATGCGTTTCTAACCACTTTATTTTGTGGGGGATGGGGTGGGAGAGAGGCGAAGAGGGAGGGGGAAGTAGTAGAAGAATTTGTAAAATAAATGCACGAGCAAACCAAGCAAAAAAGAAAAATTGCGTCAATTGAAGACATATTTTTTGTCAAAATATGATGTATAATGACGAAGTTGTAAATGCTGGAAGATTTTAAAAACAATTGTTTTAGTCAAACATATTGTCAGTTACAGCAGTAAGTTCTTCAGTTAGTTTTTCTTGGTTTTGTTAGTTATTTTGTTGATATTGGTTAACTAGTTTGTTCGTTAGTTGGTCAGTAAGTATAGTTAGCCATCCTTTAGTTTGTTAGTCAGTTAGCCAATTATCCTAAGGGTGTTTTCTATTATTATTTTTTGTTAATACGCATTTTAACTTGTATTGTTATTGGTATTGCTGTTATTATCATTAATGTTGGTGTTATTATTATTATTATTATTAATATTAGTAGTAGTAGTTGGATTAGTAGTATCATTATTACTCTTGTTATTAATATTAATAACGTTTTTATCATAATTATTATTGTCTTTAACATTATTATCATTGCTATTATCATTATTTCTATTGTTGTTGCTGTTGTTCATGTTTTTATTATTATTTTTATCATCATTATTTCTATTGATGTTCTTATTAGTATAGTTGCAGTATTGTTTTTAATGTCAGTTTTGTTACTAACACTATTACTATCATTATCATCATCATTAACACTATTATTATTGTCATTATTATTATTTATTATTATTATTATAACTATTGTTATTATTATTATTATTATTGTTATCATTATCGTTATAATTATTATTATTATTATTATTACTTTTCTTGTTGCTATTATTTTAGAAGTCCTGTAGGTTAACTAAGGAAGCAAAATATCCAGTTGTAGTACAAGAGTTCATGAGTGAAAGAATTGTTGTCAAAAATACTTTACATAAATTAACAAAAGTCCATCATGCTGAATGAGAAAACCAGTTTATTGTAACGTTTAGTGACGTTAGAAAGAAAATAGAAAACTGTTAGACAAGAGGTGGGACTCAGCTTAAATGGATGATGAATTGCTGGGCAGCTTACTGACCCCCACCCGATTCAGCGTAACATATTACACGCTTTTTAGAATAGGAACCAGTAAATTTTGTCTGAGGCTCATTATTCTTTTAAAAAATTTTGCACAATTTTAACTTTAATCGTTCTAAAATCGTTCTTGTTTTCATCATGTCAATGATCACCGCAAGTTCTTCTATATACACTTAGGCACTGTCACAAAAACACTTACGGCACAGTTTGGACCTTTATTGCTCACTCAGAGCTTCTAACTACAGAAAGATCTTCAATAAAAACTTGCAGTTACATTTGTATCTGAAGCCGAGCCTAAGTTGTTCTTAGCTTGGGCAATTTTGAGCTTCTTGTTCTTACAAAATTGTTATTAGGAAAAAAAATCGTATATTCAAGAATGATTTATACATACATGGTAACCTTGACAACGATCTGCGGGTTCTAAGGTGTTTTCAAAAATGACTTTAACATTTGCCGACATTCTTGATAACAGGAGGAATGCTACGGCAACATTAAGCAAAAATTTTGAAAAACTGAACATAATTCAGCAATTACATGCATCCAATCTTGGCCAATGTTTTAGAAGAACTATTCGCCTACACAGTGGTTTCCTTAATGTTGGTGGAATATATAATTTATATAATATATGCATCTTAACATGGCCGCCATTGCTTGAGCCCTTGTTGACTATTACTGTTTTAATACACGTAAAAAATTCGATTGAAAAGCCAGCCATAATTAATAATTATCAAAGAAAGATTGTTCTTACTTCTTCTATTTTATTTGAGCGGCCCGGACGTAATGTGTTTTAAAAACAAACCCAGCTGGTGTATTCTGGCTTTCTTCTGATTAAAAGCGATAGCTGGATGATAAGATAACCCAGTTTCACGGCTCTGAATTAATCAAGTTTGATTCTAATATTGTTTTCCTTATAGACTCGTGGGAGGCGTTGACGACATTTTTTCTGACTTTCCTTTCTTTGGAGACTTCCTTCTTTTTGGTTAGGATAATCAAAAAGACTAACAGCTCTGAACACCGCCTTCTGCTTCTGCATCATTTCCGATTGACACAAAAAGGCCAGTGAGTAAAGAAAAAAATAAATTAAATTTCTTGTCAGCCTGACCAAACAGACTTAAAATATTCACAACATACTAGAATTTAATGAGCTTTGCCTCTTTTTAATGATTGCCTTACACAACTAGAAAACACTCACATAATAATGTCCTAATGTAAATAGTTTAAACGGGGATAAGCAAAAAGTACATTGAATAATTTTTAACATTAGTTATCAGGTGCATGCCAAGTTCAAAGGATGGAGAATTGTTTTGGAGCGAACGAAAACAATAGAAGCATTTGCGACTTGCTGAAACTTTAAACCCAGTTTATTCCTTGTCAGGTAAGAAGACTAGATAAAGAATATCAAGTTTCAGTCTCTACCAATTTTCTTTATTGAAATATAAGTTTTTCTGCGTTATTGTCAAACATTGGTGGGACTTTTTCCTCCCGCGTGTTTGCTTTAAAAGTATTCATGTTTAGTTTCGAGATTAAGAAGCGATAAGCGCAAAGTTAGTGTATATTAATTTTAGTACTCAACGTGTTTTCATGTTGACTCGGAGTAGTTCTGTACTAACTGTTTAGATGGACTTTCTGCTTACTTTGAACTCAGATCTCGGAGAATGACATTGCAAGGAAGATGGTTTGGTTGGCTACTTTGTGTTCTACTAACTGCATGTTTCAAGTTGCTCTCAGCGCAAGGTTGGTACTCAGTTTATCAGGAGGGATGCAAGTTGAAATAAATAAGTGATTATGGTTTGATTTTAAATTAGTGTACTGTAAAACGTAAAGGCAGCATAGTCTTAACGACTGAGATCTTTGAAAGCTCAACTGAAGTTGGTGGAGTCACTACAAGACAATAACAATAATAGTAATATCGCAAGGTTTAGTACCTAGAGGCCTAAAGCATCGCAACTTTTCACAGCAAAAACACAGACAGTGAGTTTGATATACAAAACTGAAGACAATTGTGTCAGTGTTTATGTGTTTGAGAGTGGTTCTTCCAATAGTTAAGCAAATGATTGATTGAGTGAAACACTTGTTTTAGCGTTTTTTCTGTGTATGTATACGTTCATGCTGAGAGAAGACACGGTCACAATAGTCATTTACCAGATAACGTTCCAAAAACAGATCAACAAGCTAAGTTTTTTTTTCTTAGCATACAGCAGGTTTTTGAGTTGAAAAGGGCAAAACGCATTACCAGCCAAAGACAAGAGCCAAAGACAAGGATCTTTACTTATGTGTGGATGGTGTGAAAAGGTGAATTGTAGCTGTGAGCAGTTTCTATCTATCAGTAAGTGAAAGTGGTCTGTACGCGAACAGCAATGAATCAAACTGCTTAAAGTGAGCTTTTATTATTTCAAAGAAGACGTTATTTTAGCGTAATTGTCATTTTGCTTCGGTCGTTTTGATTTCATAAAAAAGTTTGCAAATTAAGTTTGGTGTTTAAACTTCAGATAAATCTTAGAGCAATATGTAAATACACCGCGCCAGTCGGCTTGTTTCTTCCATCAATTCTAATTAAGTTACTTTCGAAAACTAATCAGCTAATTTTTGAGAGAATTTTGACTTTTGGTTTTAAAGTTTTCATTGTTGCAAACGCCGCCATCTGCATTTGAAACATTTCTTCTGTGATGTAAATGTTCGACAAATTCAATTCAGATTAGTTGGTAGACGAAGTAATTTAAAAATATATTTAAAACGAGGTATGGAAAAAGCTTGAGAGATTTTTAAGATCGAGCTTCGTAGTTTATTATTTTGTTTGATCTGATATAATTGTACGAACAAGAAAGGCTAAACCAAGATGATCTCTTTTAAATTACTTCAACTGAACAGTTTATCTCCGTTTAGAAAAAAGTAATTTCATGCAGGCTCAAAAATATTTCAATCGTTTAAAAAAAATGATTTCAAAAATTGTAAATTATTACCAACCATGATTATGTTGCTGCAAGTTTAGGAAAACACAGGAAACTATTTTGTTGCCAGCTTTTGATTTCTTAATATATTGCCTCTCACAAAGTCGTTTATAGCTAGCAAAGTTCAAAGATATGTGCGAGCAGAAGCAATATTATTTCATGTATTCACGTCAAATACTATTTGCAAACATAATATCGAAACAGTGAATTTTATTTAGTTTGATCTTTAAAACCTTTTTTGCGGTATAGAGTTTCAATACTTGTTCACGGACTCCCGGTTGAAGCACCTGCAGAATTAAGAGGACAACTTTTCCTCCAATTTTTAATTATTATTCACTCACCTGAAGCCGTTTTAATGATTCTAAAGAATAATTTAGAAACACTTCTAAAGCTTGTGAAAAATGCATTTTCTACGAAAGTACCTGATGTCAGTGCACAAAAGTTTTTAGATGAAACGGGTTGCCATTGCAATTCTAAAACTTGTTTTAAGAACTTACTATTTTTATGTCGTGTTAAAAAGCATAAGCTGACGTTATTTTATAAAAAGGCGCCGCACTGAAACAAAACAAAACAAAACAAAACAGACGTTTTTCATGAAAAACATTAAAATATAGCACTTGAATTTTAAGTAATGTAGCCGTTAAAGAATACGAAAAATCGGATGAAGTCCTTAATGCACAAAGTCTGTTTACATATATGTGACAACTGACTCGCAAAGCACTTGGGTTTTGGGAGCTATACATTAAACTTAATACTGGTTGAATGTTTGTATACAGAATTATTTTCCATTTTAAAACATGATTCTATAGGTTAAAGAAAACACTGAATATTACTACATTTGCATGTTAAATAATGATAGTGCTTTTTACTCAATATGCTTGCTGATGGCATGCAGCTGGTCTTAATATTGGTGCAAAACACCAAATCTTGATAAAATAGACTAGTATTCCTTCTAAAGTATAACGTAACACCAACAAGTATTGATACATAGAAGTTTTTCTTCAAACAGCTGGTGTATTTCTCTCGTCACTTGAGCTTTATACATGTGATACAAACCTTCCGGCGATTTAACAAAGCTTTAGCAGCCGCAACACCAAGATCCGTGTTTTTAAATCAAGTGTTCTTAATGTTCTCCTTTACGGGTGTGAACACGAAAATTAACCACAACCATCAGTTGTATGATACAAGAGTTTTAGAATAGATGTCTTCAAAGAATCTTGATTAATATTTAGCCTAACGCCATTTTGAATGTCAAATTGCAACAGAAAATGTCGGCCTCAACCATTATGACAGAAATTAAGGGGAGTAGTTGGACTTGGATTGGACACGTGATTAAAATTCAATCAGTAGCAATTCCAAAGATCGCAATAAGATGGACACCAATGCATGTTTACGTAGAAAACGAAGACCATGGTATTGACTCCATTGTCATGAAACTTTCAGGTTAAGTAGAACTTTATAACCATATTGATTTGAATAGGATACACGTCAATATGACGTCAAGAAGACGTCATTTTCTCAAAAATCAGTGTCTTCAGAATTTCTTCTTGTTTTTGTGAAGAAGGCAAACACAGCCAAAAACTCTTGATTAAAAGCACTTGATCAATATGTCAAACACAAAACTTTGGTTTTAGCACATTCAATTCGTCTGAGTTTCTTGAATTGTAGAGATACATAGGATTTAAAGAAGTATGAGCCGGAAAACAAAAAACAGTGGAGGTGGCACTCGTTAAATGCCAGTTGTAGTCAACTTTGTGTATATTTTAAGCTTATTCAGTAGATAGGGTCTTAAATTGACCAAACAAACAAAAGTTCGGAAATGAAAAAATTCGGAAAGTCGAAAATAAACAATTATGACGTCACTCGCCAGAATTGACATTTTCCCCTTTTTACTTACATGACGTCATCGATGACGTCACAGATCCACCGAAGAATTCGAGAAAACATTTTCTTAAATCAACAGTGTTCAAGGTAACAAAAACATTTAATAACAATCCAATTTATTACAAAAAATAAACAAAAAATCAAAATTTCAGCTAAACATGCCCTTCAAAATGCTTTTGCCATGGCAAAATCAGACCCCATAACCAAAATTTTTACCACGTCACAAAATTGCCAGTTAAATTTGAGGAAAATTCCTATGATATGGAGGGGTAATCTTTAAATGTCTGAAATTGCCTGCTATTCAAGTTTGGCGCTCGCATTAACCCCCCCCCCTCTCCCCCAAAGGCGGAATAGGGTTAGAGCTAGCATACACAATAAAACTCCACACCTGAGGTTGTTGCGTCCAGTTATCTGAAGACAACGAGGGAAAAGTGGCCAGCTTCTTGCAATCCTACGAGAAGTTATGATTGTATTCTGTAATTAAGTTCCTTGTTTATGAACGTTTTCGTCAGCTTTTGCGTGTTCCCTACTTAAGTGCTACGCCTGGACACCGAGAGTTTAGTATACACCAAATCAACAATCAAAACTGTGAAATTAAGTTTTGTGAAGAAAAAAAAGTGAGAAAACCTTTTTTAAACTTAAGATACAAAAATTATTCCCATTAAAGAGTATCCGTACAGAAACCAGTATATCATTTTCACATGTTTTCTGCTCGTGAGCTCTAGCGTCAAAATTAAAACAAAAAAATGTAAATGAAAACAGGCACAATTATGTTGTCGTTTTATGTTTCTGGTCCTAAACTGTCGCGTTCGCTTTACGCAGTATTCTCAGCATCTCGGTGAGGTGTCATCTGTTTCGATCCACGTATGATTTGGAGGTGACAGGAGGGAAATGACGTCTCACTTTGCAGCTGTTTCGGAACTGAAATTATTGCAATGAACAAAGCAGTTTCGAACTTCAAATAGAAAGAAAACCGCCTATTTTTGGAGAGAGACAAACAGAGGAGAGAGGGAAAGAGAACAGAGACATACAGAAAAACAGACAGACAGAGACACACAACAACAACAACAGCAACAGCAATAACAAGTACTTTCAGACACCTTACGATTGCTACTTAACAAATATTTTTAAAGAGAAGAGTTGAGATAAGGTCAGATGTTGATTAGGTAACCAGAATCTATGAGTTAATGTTTTGAAAGATTTGGTTGGTACTTAAAAAGAAAAAAATACGAGTTAAAAAGGACATAGTTACAGAAAGACACATTTCATGCAGAGATACATACAGGCAGACAAACAAACAGACAAAGAGAAAGAATCTTGTATGTATGTGTTATGTGTGTCGGTGTATACCTTGAGTTTGAAGAAAAAAAACACCCTTTTGCTTTATTGCCTATGATATTCTTTCAGTGTTGGTGGGGAACGATAGATATTCACCTTGCTGCATTAATTTTTGCTTAGTAGCTTTGGTTAGTAGTTTCTTGGTATGTAATCATACGGGAGAAAATAATCGTATTTGATGATTAGTAGGCTCTTAGTCTGTAATATACAGGAGAAACTAATTGCGTCTGTTGATTTTAAAATAGATCTAGGATATTCTGAATCATTCTTGTTGATGATTAGGTCCCAGGGCCGTGGTCTACAGGAGAAACTAATCGTATTTGCCGATTTAAAACTGGTTTAGGAGAAACTGAATCATGCTTGTTGATCAATACATCTCTGGGCTGCAATACAAATGAGACTAATCGTATTTGTCGATTATTAGGGTCCTTGGTCTATGGTACACAGAATAAACTAATCTTTTTTGTTGTTTAATAGGTCTCTGGGCTATGGTATAGGAGAAATTAAATGTATTGGTTGATTAATAGGTCCTTGATCCGTAATATACAGGAGAAACAAATCGTATTTGTTAGTTAAAAGGTCCTTAGTCTGTGATATACAGGAGAATAATATCAATGCTTGTTGATCAATAGGCCCTTGGGCTGTGATACAAGAAAAACTGAGTGTTTTTGCGGCTCAGAGTAAGTGTCGAAGCTGGGGCGGCCACTTGGTTTACTTGAACTCCAGAAGCGAGCTGGAGAGCGTCCACGCTCTGGTTGAAAGGTAGGTATTGTCAACCTAGGTCAAAGATTGATTTGGGCTGTCATTTCGGATTTGCTTAACTAGGTAACCTAAGATAATACCTTGTCAATAAAACTTTAGAAGGATCGGACATGTTTCTAGATAAAGCAATCTAGTTAAAGTTTTGCCTATTCTCAACCCGCGATTGGGTTTAGTTAACTCTTAAATGAGTGAGTTGGGCTAGCACTTTGGTTTTTCGTTCGTGATGGCTTTTCTGGGAGTGCACTTCAACAATGCTTTAGAAAGATCGGACGTCGTGTTTCAATACAAAGGAGTTTAGGGGCGAATCATTTGATCTTTGGTGGGGGCGGGGGTGGGGGCTATTTTGGTGAGCAGGAATTTTTTTTATGTGCCATAGTGTGCAATATGTTTTTTATGCAAAACACTGGCAGGGATTTTTGTTTTTGAACTGCAACATTTTTTCCCATTGGGAATATGATGCAAGATATTTTTTTGTTCACCAGTTGCTGCAGGATTTTTTTTACGAGAACTTGGCTTGCAGGAATTCTTTTTTAAAAAAGCCCCCCTCACCCCCCAAAGATCAAATGGCTCGCCCCTTAGACAATTTAGTTTAAAGTCTCGCCCAACCTCCGACAGGAGTATTGGCCCTCTTCTATTGCTCTCTCTTTAGTATCAGTAATCAGTACCAAAATGTTTTTCGTGGAATAAATTATGTCTTTAAATAAACGAAATCAGCCTCTTATACATTAGTTTTTCAAGAAAGAAGAGAAGACGGCCGGTAATCCTTATTGTCAATAGGAATAACATTGGCTAATTTGAAATGGTCTGCGACACAGCCACTACTGAAAGAGCAATTACATATAATTTCTAATAGAATTATTTTTTTCAATATTCAGTAAGAAAATGTAGTTTATAAAGAAACATACAAAGGATCTAAACGCATGTTTGAAGTAAACGAGTCTTGTAGTCGTTGAGAACGGCCTAACTGAGCACTTGGTATTGTGCGGGGATCGTTCTATAT
Source organism: Umimayanthus nakama (assembly GCA_027574985.1). Classification (NCBI taxonomy): domain Eukaryota; kingdom Metazoa; phylum Cnidaria; class Anthozoa; order Zoantharia; family Parazoanthidae; genus Umimayanthus; species Umimayanthus nakama. The sequence continues at coordinate 5,360 of JAOBRG010129215.1, read as the reverse complement.
TTTTGGGGCACAGATAGAAAAGGCGCGAATCGCCTGCCTATTTTCTGCTCTTGACTTGGTTTTAGGCATTTCAAGGTATAGGCTGTTTGCAGGTCTTGGCACATAGCGCTTTGAGGTTCGTTTATGTGGAAGTATCTATAGAGATACGTTGCAGCATTTGTGAGTGAGTGAAAGGATCTCAAAATCAATTCTTGTGTGTACTGGTAGTCAGTAAAACTGTAGCTTGTGTTTAGGCTCTCCACCCGCTTTGCACAGCGCCTTTTTTTCTTTGCCCATTAAACTCTATTCCCAAACCCGCAAGAAGTGCCCGCACACAGGCTTGTTTAACCCTAGAAGGCATAAATGGGGAGAGGATAGATAGCGGCCGCAGTGACGTCATTTATTTTGATTTGGTTGCCATGGAAACCAATTAAACACCACGTAGTTTAGATTAATTGAAACTACATTAAAAGTTCTTTATATATACCAAATATCAAGTCAATCGGATGAAAGGTGTCAAACGTCGAGGGAGGGGGTGGGGTCACATTGGCCCCTTCCCTTATGCCTTCTTGTAACTGTTTCTACCTTATGCCTTCTAGGGTTAACTGACATGAGTACAATGGGTCTGCCCGATTATTGGGAGCATGTGTGGTCACACCTATGCATAAGCTTGTAACGTCAGACGGATTTCTCAGATAAAATAGAATTCTTTATTTCCAGAGTTGACCCAACCTGTTTCCCCTTTTGGATTGGAGCGCATTACAACAACGAGACCAGAGACTTTCAGTGGTACGATGGGAAACCGCTGGCCTTTGTCAACTGGCGCGATGGTGAACCAAACAACCGAAATGGCGAGGAATTCTTCGTGGAGATGGCGCGAGACAAATCGTGGAATGACAAGGCTGCTCTCAAGAGCCTCCCCTTTGTCTGTAAGAGGAAAAGTAAGTAATTTCAGATGAATTGAAAGCCTCCTTTTTGCCAATAAAATAGAAAGCTTTATATCACTAATTAAACGACATAACTTTAAAAATCTAAATTTGTACTCATTTCAATTGTCCTATCAGTAACTTAATTCCTATAGATGGATTTTTTCTTATTTTAATGAAGGACCGCAGTAACTACGGAATTAACCTGTAGCGAAACCCTTGGCAATAAACTTTTTAATTGTAATAATACTTCTCTATGAACAGATAGATAGACAGACAGACAGAAACCACTACCCCAAAACTCCGAACATTTTCCAATCTTTCGATTCCAAAAATGCTAAATGATGTTTAAGTTTACATAACGTATCTCCATACATTTTTTAAAACACTATTAATAGAGTATTGCTGTAAACTTACAACCAATAAGTTTGTTTTAAATACAGTTTTCTAAAAAGGGTTGCCATTATTGTCAAATTTTGATACTGGAACCGAAAGGAACTTTGGATACAGTTGTAACTTTAGGTACTATAAACGAATGATAACGCTCCAACGAAGAATGTTGCTGTATGGCCCTAGCTTTCTGATGAACCTGCACTCTTTATGATGCAAAGTCTATGCTAACAGTAACACTTGTTTATGCTGCTTGAAACCCGCAGTTCCTTTCGGTTTCGTTATCGACTACATGTATTGATTGTGAAAACCTGTTTTGAAATAGCGGTATATTACAATCACTATTATATATACTGTCTTCCTAAAACTAAAACTAACTACGTCAAATTAAATATTTGGTTCAATGGTACTAAACTCTGGAATTCTATTCAAGACGACCTCTAATCAGTGTCGCACTTGCTTTAAGAAACAACTAAAATTTTCTTCTATCTCCAGTCATAGATCTTTTTCTTTTTTTTCTACCTTTTTTCTTACTAATAGTTACGTTATTGTTGTTAGATCGATTAGCCTTTACTGTTTCTAAATTGCTGTGCTATCATCAACTGCATATGTAATTTAATACATTAAAAAATACTGTAATAATCGCAAGACCTCGAATAGCACCGCAGTTGGGATGAACAAGGGCACAGGAGTAATTGAAAGCTTCCCAAACCTTTGTAAAAACATTCTGGAAAATTTTAAACGTTTCAATATTAATAGTTACGTTGTTTTTCAAGACTACGCAAGCCATATTTTGTTTGTTTGATTTTATGTTTTGTTTGTTTTTGTTTTTGTTTTTATTATATTATATTATATTATATTATATTATATTGTATTGTATTGTATTGTATTGTATTGTATTGTATTGTATTGTATTGTATTGTATTGTATTGTATTGTATTATATTATATTATATTATATTATATTATATTATAGGCAAACGGCAATTTGAACTTCGCACGGCTTCGTCACTTAGCTCAATTAGCCTCTACTGTTTCTAAGCTGCTGTGCTCTGATCATCTGCGAAGAGTGTTGTCTATAAATGTAATTTAACACATTAAAAAATTACAGTGTTGCCAATACATGTAATTTAATACATTAAAAAACTACTGTAATAATCACAAGACCACAAAAAATTGTTGTTGTTGTGGTGGTGGTATCACATTGAGTAATAACCTGCTAGCAAAGGTTGTTGTACTGTGTGGCAATTGCATTTCGATGAACATGTAGATTACACATCGATACCATTTTCTCTGAGTGAAAAGTTAAAAAATGTACCAAAAACTGTCTATTTGTATGTTCAAGAACCTGCCGATTGTTACTATGGTGTTGGCGAATCGTACGCAGGCCCCACGTCATTCAGCCGTGCTGGGGCCGAGTGTCTCAAATGGAACGTGGTGAACTGGAACGTGTATCGTTGGGACGATAACTACTGCAGAAACCCGGATGGACACAAAAATGGACCATGGTGCTTCACTTCCATGAACAACAAGAACCCTGCAGTGTGTAACGTGACGAAATGCGGTTAGTGTTTACTGTGCTAAACCGGTGCTTCCGTAATAAAAGGGACGGGTCAGACCATTTACACTTTTACCGCTTCATTATCTTATGACTTGTTGCTTTCAGCGCCATGTACAAAATCAAATGTGTTAAGGCAAAATATCGAACTACGGCTCTACTTTTTATAAATTTCCCATCTGAAACTCTAGTCTCAAACAATTGACATTTTAGATGGAGATTCATACAATCACGAAATGCGGTTACGTATTCAAATTTTGAATTTTAAGTTTAGAGCTTGGAGGCCTTTTTTAAAAGGTAGGGTTTATCCTTTTATACCGGAACTTCTTATTGAATTTGGGTCTAACTAGCATGATAAAACAGAAGTTTGATTTCATGCTTCAAATGAAACGAGTCTATTTTAGCCGTAAACGAGTCAGAACACGAAACGTACTCAATCAAAATTAATTAAGCTTCATATGTCGAACAATTGATCATGAGCTGCTTTCTTTAGGGGATTTTGAAAGATACATCCACATTGTGTTTGTAAAGTTTTGCAAACTTTTTACAAATTCAAAACATTATGCAGCGATATTGTGGAATACTTTACCAAAAAACATTCTATGGCAGGCAAGAAGGCGTTTTTAACTAATAATCAATAAGTTAGATTTATTTTTAAAGCGAAATCTTTAAAGTTTAGGTTTGCAGTTATGCAGATTCAAGGGATCTTAGTGACACAGATTACATAGTTTGCTTTATCAATAGTGTTTGTTAGATTTGATTAGTTTAGCTTAGCTCGGATCGTTTCGACCAAACAGATTGGTTAGATGGGAGTAGTTTAAATTGCACAACATTAGATTTGAAGAGGTTAAACGTGTAGTCTTGTTAACTATACCGTCTGATGTATATCTTACATTTTATCATGTTATATAAACCTTTTGTTCTAGTTTTAATAAAGTTATATCATGGATACTTGGCCTCAAGCTTCACGTAAATCTATCATCAACTTTTAATAGAATTATTACATTGTATTGTAATGTAATGTTTTGTATTGTATTGTTTTGTATTGTTTTGTTTTGTTTTGTATTGTATTGTATTGTAGTGTTTCGTACTGTATTGTATTGTATTGTGTATACTTCTTTTTGGTGCGAGGTCTGTACAGAAGGTTATGGACCGCGAGTTTTTTCCCAAGGAAGGAAAAACCGAGGACCATTAACTTGCCGTACGGACCGAGCAAACGAATCTAATAAGATGTATGTACATATAACAAAAATGTATTGTATCATATTTTACTCCAGACCCAGATTACAAGTTTAAAGATTCGAAACTTCCAATTGACCGCGCTGAAGCCTGGTGTCAAGGACAAGGAAGCTACTTGTCGTCTGTAATGACAGCAACAGAAAATGCCAACATCTGGCGGCAGGTCAAAAAGCTCGGCTCGGATTTCGTTTGGCTGGGCGGTATGTATGACAAGGGGGAGAGTGTGTGGCGGTGGATGGACGGTGAGGCCTTCAGATTCAAGTATTGGAGCATTGTTGACAAACAAAAGAACAGCGCGAATCCCGAACCGTATCTCGCCATGTCAGCCGGGACTGGAATCTGGCACCAAGCGTCAAAGTTTAACTTACTCTCGTCCGTTTGTGAAAACATCGGTAAGCATAAACGCTTTTGTGTTTATTAAGTTTTTTTTTCTTTTTGTTATGTTTCTGTTCTCGCTTTTGCTCTTGTTAATGCTCTTGGTCTTGTTTTCTTCTCTTTCCTTCTTTCTTCATCTTCATCTTCATTTTCATTGTCTTCTTTTTTTCTTCCTCTTTTTTAACTTCTTTTTTTTCTTCTTCTTTTTTTCTTCTTCTTCTTTTTTTTCTTCTTCTTTCTTTCTTCTTCTTCTTCTTCTTCTTGTTCTTATTCCTCTTCTTCTTCTTCTTCTTCTTCCCTTTTCTTCTTCTTCTACCTCGTTTTCATCATCATCATCAACATGAACATCATCTTCTACCTAATTCTTGACAACTTCAGTCTACGACTAAAGTTACTTTAACTCTCAATACATGTCATATTTTCTTCCATTCTCCTCCTTTACTTGTATACAAAAGCTTAACCAAAGTCTTTTCACCTATAATTCCTATTAATCTCTCCAATCCTAGAACACCAAAATTTGCGGGTAGTTTATGCAATTTTGTGTCTATTTTTCTTTCATTCGCATTTTTGTCATGAAAATATCATTTTTACAAGAAGCACATTTTATGTATATACACAATTCTACAATTCTTTAAATTGAAAGAGGTACATGGGCAAATTATGTTTTATTTGAGCAAAAACTTCAAATGAATATGAGTTGTCCCCCTTCAACGTATTTGCTAATTCTTAAGCTTAGTTCATTACTGTGTAAATCTGATACAAACATGTGTTCCAATTCCGTAAGAGAAGACCTTTTATTTGTACCCAGAGTAACAAGGTGTAGTTACATGAATGTGATATAGATAAATAGATTGATAGAAAATAAAACTACAGTATACTCTCTGCAAATATTGA
>JAOBRG010129104.1:0-19148 GCA_027574985.1 Umimayanthus nakama | reverse complement strand
TAGATAGATAGATAGATAGATAGATAGATAGATAGATAGATAGATAGATAGATAGATAGATAGATAGATAGATAGGTGGTAGATTGACAAACAGTCAGGCACACAGACAGACAGATAGATAGATTGATTGATAGACTGATAAATAGGTAGGTAGGTTCAAAGAAAAAAAAATCAATCGATTATAAGACTCAGGGTCATTCCTTTGACCGCAAAAGCGTTCCGCTATCAACACTTACAAACGCTTGCAAACTGGCCATTTGCACAAACTGAACCAGGTTCTCTGCTGTTAACTTTCCACTGAAGGTCTCCCGGGGTTTTACAGCGTCGTTTCGTTTGTAAAGAACCACAGCAGGGAGAGTCACACCAAGTTTGGATGCTCTGCGGAAAAGAACACCAAAGATGCCATTAACACAAGTACAAATGCTGTTATAAATAAATGAAGCGGAGTCTGGTTAAAATACTTGCTGTATATATCGTTAACACATCGGCCACTTCAGTAAACAAATCAATAAAATATATATTTTTAGTCGAAAACGAGGGGAGAGGTCGCCCTCATTCCCGAGCCAGGGGCTCATGTAAAAAACGCTCGATTACAGTCTACAGTCCACAGCACTGGCATTAGTCTAGTCCTATCGACAAGTCCCCTGATAAGAACATTAAGAGACTAGACCAACGGCTCAACGTTCCTGTCCACGGACGATGTGGCAAAAGAAGGTCACCCAAAGTTCAACCCTCGACCAGGCCGGGGATTGAACCCGGGTCCTTTTGGTTGGTAGTCAGAGATCTAACCTACTAGTACTGCGCCAACATCGCACACAAAACCTTTCTAATTAAATGAATTTAAATCTAATTAAATTAATTTAAAACTAGTTGAAAAGAGAGAAACATTAAACAAACTCTACATTTAATTTAATAAAATTAATGGTCTGATAAAAGTTTGAGATTCTTGTAATTGTTTGGAAAGTCAGTTTGTTTGTTGCGATGAAGCGGCAGTTCTTTGTCGAGTACCACGCTTCTGAAAACAGATTATCACCGTACTGGGAACAACTGCATAAATCATCAAAGTGAATGCCATGTACCGTTTGTTTGTTGCAAGTGCTTTGCCAAGAACAGTAAAAGCACGCGTTCTTGATTTTGAGGCACAAGACGTCTCGCAATATATATACGTAGCCTTTCCGTGGTTTCACTTGATCCTGCTCTGTGTCCGTTGGTCTTTTGAAAATGTGTTGTTGTTGTTGTTATTAATGTTGTTGAGTCGTGTGACTTACTGCGACATTTCAGTGTTACAATTTGCGTCAAAAATTGTTACAATTTGAGTCAAAAAGTTGTTCAATTCGCGTTAAGATGATACACTCTGCAAGCAGTATGAAGAGGCTTCAAAGATTGTTCTAACAAAGCAACCGTTGGTACAAGTAGAACAAAGCCAATTGCGACTGTGATACATACTCCCTCTTGGCAACGTCTCCAGTTGTGTACCCCAGCAGAAACTGGCTCTGCAAGGTTTGTGCTGCTGCCTTGAGAACGTCGACACCTATAGGCGCAACACAGTTCAATACATTAGGAAACAATCTCTGATATATCTTAAAACTTCGTGTATAATTATATACAAGAAAAAGCGTACTTGATTCTGATTGGCTAAGAGCTGTGCAATAACTTTATAGTTCTGTGCAGAAAAGTGTAATTCTGTGCATTTACAAAAAATCTTATTTGCCACCAACCGCGATTCAAAATAAATCGATCACGCACAACCAAAAAGTCGCGTGATCTGACGTGCTGTGAAACTTGATAGTAGCTACAAAACCCTGACAATGGAAAAATTGCTAGTTGTAAGTGTGAGTGCGGAGGCGGTTCGTGAACTTTTAACTTTGTTACAAAACAGTTTATCTTTAGTATGTGATTGACAAGTTACCAACTCTTTTACTCGTTCAATATGGAATTAATTTGCAATTAGCCTGACGAGCTCACATAATTTTGATTCTCTTTAAAACACACTAATTTAAACTAATTCACATCGCACTCGTAATGGCTCGATTACCCATACTTAGTGTATCATTTGATCCCATATAACCAAAAGTCTTAGCAACGCCGTATAGAACAGTATATAACAGAATAAAGAACAAAAACATGGACTGTAATGGAACAGAATTGAACAAGTAAAATAGAATGGAATACAATAGAAGAGTAGAATTGATTAGATTAAAAGAATAGAATACGATAGAATGAGAACAAAATAGGAAGGAATAAACGAGATATGCATAGAAAATAACATATATAATAATTAGTATGTAACAGAGTAAAGAAGAATAAAATAAATAGAACGGAAAGGAACAGAATAGAACAAATGAAATAGAATGGAATAGTGTAGAACAGAAAAGAATAAATAGAATAGAACAGAACAGATTGAATCAAATATAGAGAAATGAATAGAACGACAGAAACCATAACACAAATTCAATATTTCAGCTGCTGACTCACCAGGGGAATTTCCATCATGGAACATGCCCAGAACAGCGACATCAGTCACGCGGTCAGCGGTTTGTGGCAACTTGCCCTCTGCAAACATTTTAGTTTCCCCGGCAGACTGAAGGAAAATAGGGGCTTCGGGCAGGAGCCTGTAACCGAGAAAGTATATGTATCACTAATCTGGTGTTTTAAATCATGCTTCATGCAATCGATGGGATTCAGTGTCAAGTTTCATTGGAATGGAAGAGCCGGTTAATATGAAGTGAAACAGAAATCCAAGCTCAATGTTTGTGAACGAAAATGGCCGGCAACTATTTGATAGTAGTTGATACAATATTGTTCTGTAATAATGCTTCTGATTTCTGCTTTAAAATACTAGTATGGGTTTGTCAAAGCGTACAACTTCATGCAACCGGTCGATTACAATGTGATGTCGTTTGATACATTCTGAATTGTTGCCTCGAACAGGAACTAAAACTCATCTCTATACTAAAAACTATCAAGGGCCAACAATGAAGTAAAGAAAATACTTTCATATTCTTCATTTAGTAAGAAACTTTTAAAAGTTACACTTGATATCAACTCAATCTTACAATCAATACAATACAAATTGCTTCATGTCACACATCCACATATGCAAAAACTTTCTTGTTAAGAGGAAATCTGATATTTGAAACAAGATCAAGAACCTCTTATCAAACACACTCGCGATCAAGTGACTTCTTTTAAATCTACTACATTTATTACTATTATTTTATGAAAGAGTTTGTAAAACCTGTAAAGGGCAAATACACCAACAACAAAGTTATTGAGTGCTTTCTGAATGGGATATGTTAAATATTTTTAGAACGTGTCTTTGAAACGTTAAAGAGGTGGTTGCAAGAGCTGCTGCAAGCCATATAAAATCACTCTAAACTTATAGGGCCGGTTATAAACACGAAGTCCAAACCTAAGCCAATGTTCATCCTTTGTTAACAGGTGTTGGGAACAATAGTTAAAAACAAATTATGGTTTGAACTCTCTTTAAATAACCGACCTATATTTTTAGACACTCGTTTTTTCGAAGGTGTTCAAGAACGTCGTTTCATTTTCAAGTGACAGATCAGAGTTAGCAAGTGCCGAGACTTAAGGGTAACAAATGCAAGTTTTTGAAAACACAAAAAATCCCGAAAATTCAAAAGGAGATTGTATTAGAATCTCGGCATAAATCGAGGCTGGAAGGGCATCAATTCCCGCCCAACACAGAATTTCAAAACACTCTCTGTAAGTATTCTACTTTGACCTTCTTTATCCATTGCTGACATTTACAAACACCAACAACAGGTTTTCAAAAACCTGAGAAAGGTCTTTAACATTTGAATTACACTCTATATTGATTTATAGACTTGATTTGTTTAAAACTCGGTAATAGGTCTAAAGGACATCTTCATTTGTACAATGCAACTGATAAACAATACATACAGCAGTGCAGCTTTCACTACGTGTCTTGTATCCAAAGGTGCCTTGTGAATCATTTCCAACGATCCCTTCCTGTAGAAAATCAATTCATTGACAGTTCAGCCAAGCAGTGGCCAAAACACCCTTTTAAATACAAACAGACAGTCAATGATGTTGACAACATGTAGACTAAAACAGACCATAAAATCTTGCTCAAATTTTTACTATTTTGAAAATCTTTAAAAACGTATCAATGTACCTGAACACACAAATCAATTATTGCTTTCCTATAAGTACAAGACTCCCTGTAATTACAACCGCGAAACTCGTTTTAAGTTCGTTTTAAGTTGTATTTGCTACTGAGACACGCCTTTGCATTAACTTATATAACACGTACTTTGACGCTTAATTTCGGGGGGAAGTAATGGTCGAACCGATATTTTTTTGCCATTCAGCTCAACATACTCAAAATTGCTAAAGCCAACTAAAACTGTCAAAAGGTTATAGACACTTTAAATGGGACGCACGAGTTCTCAGAACTGGTTCTGGCCAGAATGACCCTGCCCATGGATCAGAGCTGCTCAGTTCTCCCGCACCGGTTGGCCAAAGCGCGAGAATTTGGAGGGTTTTGGCGGGAAAAATGCACACGCGCGCGTTGGACCTTTCCGGTGGATCTGGCCAAAACGTACAAAATGAAAACGACCTAACTCAAATCTCTATTGGAACGGAATTCAGATCGCCCATCCCAAACTATTAAATGTGTTCTGTGTCAAAGGTTGTTTAGGAACCGGTCAGATTTATAACTAGTTTCTTTGGATTCCAGTTTGAATCCGCCTTGTCTCTAACATTAATTTCCATTCATTACGTCACGACGTGCTCGCTAGATCGTAACTATGCACACACGACAATAAACGCGCATTACGAACATTTCACTTCGTGACAGTAACAAAAGGTACAAATTTATACTACAAACACGTACCAAAACTCTTGACTGCCGCGTAGAAAGTGAAGATTGTCAATATAAAAAATACAGATCAAAAAATTGGATGTATTCGGACTGCTGGGTAACAAATAATGATTATCTATCGTAACAAATGACAAAACACGTACCGATACATCTTCACTGTGGGGAAACGAGTAACGTTTTCCTTCTTACAAACATCCGTCCAGTCATAGCAGTCAACACGTGCAAGCTTAACTCCTTCCACTTTTAGTTGTTCTGTAAAGTAAAGAGTAGTGACACACCGGCATTACAGTGTTCTCTTAATACAGCCCAGATACTGCTCGAGCTAATGGGGAAAAACCTGTTCACGTACCAGCATTAATGAGGTACACAAAAGGCAGTTATTTTGCAACCCAGACATTAAAAGATACAGAGATAGAGATGAATGGTTAATTACACAAAGCAACTAGATAAAGCCACTAGGCTGACAAACGAAAGGTAACAAAAAAATATATGTTTATTTGAGTATATAACGATTCACTCCTCTGCGAACCCTCACGCCGAAAACAAATCTGAAATTCGCTAAAACTAAAAGCGACTGCACATCTTTCATGGCTGAAGAAGGATAGGAAGAGGGGGCTGGGGTGCGGTTTGCCACTCTGCAAAAAATGTCATAAAAAAATTATTCACATTTTTTTCCCAAAAAAACCCAAAACTTTAAACGAAGGTTTCTAGAAATGCTACTTATTGCTTTTTATTTGGTTCACTTGCTCAGTCAAGAAAAATCTAGGTTTTTCTAAAAACGGCCTATATCTATAAACAAAAACCGACTGATACCGAACCGGACATACCTAATTTTCCTGCAGCATCAGCAAAAGGCTGATGGAAAGCCATACATCTTGGTTCCCCTACGTTTGCGAAAAAAAGAAAAAAAGTTTATTAACTCCGTTTATTTTCACAAACTGGAAAAGCCTTTTCCCAGTATGTTGTATCTTCATTCTAACTTGCAATAACTAACAAGGGATCAGACAGCAGCATATTATTTGTAAACACTCATACACTTTGTAAGAAGCGGATGGGTTTATCATCTAGGATGACCATCATGCCAAACTATCAGAAAAACTCTCAATCTAAAGGGTCGACTTTCTCGAATTCCTACAACTCTCCCACTGAAATGGACAACAACAACTTCGCAGGTATTTCTGGTACTATCAAATATCCCCTCCCCGGGCACAACATTAAACCTAGTGGAAAAGCTTGTTCAGTGTGAACATATAAATGGCATCTTAGGTCAGTCAAATTAACTCCCTTCTCCTCACTTGAGATAATAACAAATTCAATGGCAAGGCTTCTTTACAGTGAAAATATATGTGAAGAACAACGACCCAAATATTTTTTGTTCTGCCAAGCGACCTTTCCCTCCTCTAATGACCTTGTAAGTAACACCAAACCTTATGGTAAGGGCACGTACAGTGAACATGTAAATTGGCAAGCATCCCTCATTAGTGCACCATTCGTGATACACCAAACACAAAAGCAAGGCTACTTACAGGGAGCATAGAAAAGTAATATTCCTTCCATTTGTAGCCTGTGCAAAGTTTAAAAATTGATATTTTGCGGGCACAGATAAGAGGCATGGGTCCGATTGTCAGGTGTGGATAAAGGGTATTTTGTCAGTGGTATGAGCGGTGAACCGTTAGAAATTTGAATCAGTCTAGGTCTTCGTCAATTTTTTCTTGACATTTTCTCCTTAACCTCCATAGAGGAGTGGCACTTGCAAAGGGTTTCAAGAATACGTTGCTTTAGTCCCACAGGGTTTTGGGTTTTTGTACCCAGCAGGTGCCCAGGTTAGTTTTCCTGTTACCGATTTTTGGTAAACCAGATGTCAATCCCCCTCCCCGGTATATCAGTTGAAGTTACTAGTAGGCTGCTTACAGTGAGCACAACAGAAAAAAGACAAAAACAACATCTCAGGTATTTCTCGTGCTGTCAAATCCCCAAGCCCTTCCCTGATATATCATACACATTAGCAAGACAGCCTACAATATGCATAGAAGAACACAAAAAACAACAATTTCTGGTGCTTACAAATCCCCCAACTCATCCCTCGATACAACACACACAATGGCAAAGCTGCTTACTGTGAAAATAGAAAAAAGACAGCAGCAACCTTTCAGGCAATTCTTCTGTTGTAAACTCCCCGTCCACACCTTCCCCCTCCCCCTATGTACCAAAAAACACAGCAAGGTTGCTTATACTACTACTAGGGCGGCCTCAGCCGAGCTGCACACCTAGAAGTCCAGTTCTCACGGTTCATCATGCAGGTGGCAAGCTCGGCAGTGTTGGCCGCCCCGACATCACTCTTTAGGGTGTCCAGCTACACACTAAATCTCACAGGAGAAAAAACATATCACAACAACTTTAATCAAATCCGTATTCCGCGTACTCGCCTAGTCTTCCGGTACTTACAGTAAACATAAAAATGGACGACAACAACATCCGAGGTATCTCTAGTGCTGTCAAATGTCTTATCCGTCAAAGCTGGAACATCGTTCACTACTTTCTTTATCTTTTTCTTCAGTCTCATCACAGAATCTGACACCTCGCCATCTTCCATCTCCTCAGCTGCAAAATGAACCAAGCTACCGTTAAGTCTGTCACATTATGTACAGTGACGACTACAGGAAGTGATGATGATACGATGCACTAATTAATAATAATAGTAATAATGATAATAGTAATAATAATAATAGTTTATTAAAATTCTTTTGCAGTTAAAAATTAAATTGACGAGTTAAAAATACAGTATTGCATACTAACTATAATACCAATAAATGCAAATTACTTTAATACTATGATACTAAATAAATTCAAAGGTTTACATGTAACTATAATAATCAGATTAATTAAAATATTTAAACGTAAAAAAGGACTGTGTTCTTTTAGTTTTAGAAATCGTTGCATTGTTATACAAATAAAATCGCTCCGAATGCTTCCTTAAATTATAGTGGCAAATGTCAGCAACTGGTCTGGGCAACAGGTGATTCAAAGGATGGTTGCTGCACTTCATTCTCCCCATGTACTTCATGCACAAGTCATCTCGTGCTAATTTCATACATTTTTAATCTTGTTTTTAAAACACGTCCTTTACTTTGCATATCTAATTTGTCTTCTAATGACAGGGAATGAAACTGACTGGCTAAGAGCAGTGCAGCTACTCTGTTTGTATACTGTGCTAGAATGTGTAGTTCCTTGTAATAACAACTACAAAAAATAAATCTGATTGGCACAGAAACACTGCTATTCAAAATACACCAATCACGCGCAACGAGAAAGTTGCGTGATCGGACGTGCTAATAAGAGAGAGATGACACTGACAATCTCAAATCCACTAATTGTAAATGTGAATTCCGAGTCACCGTTCGTATAGTTTGAACTTTTTAATAAAATGTTTTTTGGTTTATAGCTTAAAACAGGAGGGTACAATATTAGATAACATACGTGGGGTGTCATCCTCGTCGGTTCCCGTTTCATTGTCCTTAATAGGATCGCTATCTTCTTCCTCTCCTGGGAGTCTGATAGGAACACGATCTGAGCCGCTTGGGGGTAGTCTGGGGATTCGGTTGTTCCTGCAAGAACAAGGCAAAGTCGTATGGAAGAGAAAAGGTACCCAAATCCAAAACATTTTATTTTATATTGTGATTTTTTGTTTGGAAAATTCCATCCATATAACAAGAAGAAAATGCAAAAAAACAACAAACAGAGTATACATGTTAAGCTAGACGAGGGGCTGGCGAACGGACTCGTTGTCCCGGCGACACAAGCACAAAATAAAACTATAAACAGCTTACAAACAACAAACTAAAAAAAAATAAAAAATTACAACCATTAATTAAATTAAAAAGAAGAAAGACTGTCAGTAGATTTGCAGTGGGGGCAAACAGTTTTTATCTCAATCTAAGTCAAAGTTGGAAAAAAACTATTTTGTTTTACCTTTATTCTCCAAATTTTGCACTTACTTTGTTTGTTCCTTGATAAACTTGAGCATGCCATCATAAGAAGTGCCTCCATACAGCGGTAAGTACTCTTCGACTGAGGATGTGGTGTGAAGTCGCACACTGGGCAGCTTAAAGTCGCTCTGGAAAGATTAAAGGACAGAATTCCCCTTATTATCTACCCTAAAATGGTTTCAGCAAATCACTGGCAAGACAACTGTCGTGATTTTTCACATAATCTTGTCGGTATCATGATTTCAAACGACATCACAGGCACTCAGTAAGGCTCCACTCTGAGAACGAAGTACTCCATTGGTTATCGAACAATAACAATAACAGTAACAATACACTTTTGAAAGTCAGTTGCAAAAATAAAGTTTTCATCAGCGTGGAATAACTGCATTGCTTTACACAAGATAAAAGTGGGAAAAACGAAGTGGCTCATGGCTTTCATTAGAAAGTCCGTCGTAACTTATTTTTGACGGAGTGCGGTTTCCCAAAGGCAAGAAACAGGTGCGTGCGTGCTTCACACATGAATGAAGTTTCTCAAGCCGAGAGATTTATGTTTTCAAAAATACGGTTTATGGTCGGGGATGAAAAAAAAGCAATCGTTCAGGTTTTTGCTCGAATTGGAAAAATACAAGGGCTATGGCTCGACCAAACTCGCACTGATATTTTCCCGAACCAAACATTTACCTGCACGACTACGTATAATAACTGCTCTACTTTCTTACAGAAACTAAAACAATGAATCATCCGATGGTCTTGCCGATCATCTCAAAGTTTAGGAACCCTCAAAGATAAGCCCGTTTCTCTTCTAAATTGCTTCTAAAAAACCCAATATAAAACTCGAACAAAAAGATACCAAACTTTGTCTCCAGTTTTAATTGTTAAAACATTGTTCAGCAACACGCTGATAACAAATGTTTTAAATGCTAAGAAAACTGATTATTACTCTATTTGCAAAGCAGAAAATCAATTTGCTCAAATGAAAACGATATTTCGTGAATCAATCGAGGTCACCACACGGTTCTGCGCACGCGTAGACCACTAACAATAATTCGCA
Organism: Umimayanthus nakama; assembly: GCA_027574985.1. NCBI lineage: Eukaryota > Metazoa > Cnidaria > Anthozoa > Zoantharia > Parazoanthidae > Umimayanthus > Umimayanthus nakama. The sequence continues at coordinate 9,244 of JAOBRG010129104.1, read as the reverse complement.
ATGTCAGTGGTACTTACGAAAAACTGCGCGAGAAGTGTCTTAGAAGCCGTTTCCATTCCCACTTCCCTCTAGATTCTTGTTATATTTTCCAAGAATTTTGAATTAAATCATTTAGCTAATTAAATACACCTACATAATCATTAACTTGTCCTGCCAGCTCGACATAAGTCGGCTTCACGCTTAGAGGATTGGCGATGCGAAAATCCAGGGATCGAACAAGACGGCGATAGTTTTGTCCAAAAGTCTTGCACTCCGGGACATCTGGGACAAATCAGGAAAGACTGACTGTAAGAACATTGTACAGCAGAGGTGGACCAAAAGCGACTCTCCGATTTGCTCATCAATCAATAAAAGACAAAAATAACACCTAAAAACAATACACAACCAAGCAAATACAAAAGAGCCGCTTTGTAGTACGACCACGATAAGAAATAACTAAGCTTCGTCCTTAATGTACAGTAGCAGTATCTGAAATGCATCCACAGGGTGTTAAGGCTTTTTCTTGTGTTTTATGCTTGACGAATGGGTCTATTTTGGAGGTGAAGTTCTTTTTGGAAAATGTGTAACTAGCCAAGCTCCATTGAATCACAAAGTTCGAGTTTGTTATTTCCAAGGCAACATGGCCAGTTTACGAGCGTTGTTTAGCGTAAACAAAGATTCTCGGAGCACCAATAACACAACACCCGTTAGCGAAGTCAAAAACCTGGAAAACTGCCAAGAAACCAAATCTCACTTTCATAAAAATCCCCGAGTGTTCAATTTGCAAAAATCCGTTTCAGTTTAAGTTTTGAATAATTTATTTACAATTGTGTTTTCTATCGTTTTTTTTTCCTTAGACAGATAGATGGATAGACAGACAGGCAGGCAAACAGACAGACAGACAGACGGATGAATAGATAGATAGATAGATAAATGGATAAAGGCTTGATGGATAGATGGTTGGATAGGAGGAAGGACGGATGGAAGAGTGGATGGACATACAGATATGCAGATAAGTAAGTAAACAAACAAACAAATGGATGAATGAATGAATGACTAAGCCAGTGAATGAATGAGTGAACGAATGAAATGATTGAATGAATGAATAAATGAATGAAAGAATGAATGCATGAATGAATGAAAGGATTGAAAGAAAAGAATGAAAGAATGAATAAATGAGTGTATAAATGAATGAATGAATAAATGAATGAATGAAAGAAAGAAATGACTGAATGAAATGATTGAATGAATGAAAGAATGAATGCATGAATGAAAGAATGAATGAATGAAAAGAATAAATGAATGAATGAATGAATGAATGTATGTATGTATGTATGTATGAATAATGAAATGAATGAATAACTAACGAAAGGAAAAAAAACTCAATGAATAAATAAGTAACCAAAAAAGAACACTTACCGCGAGCACAAAGAGCGACCAGAACAAACTCAGTAACTCGTTTAGACACAACATCACTGTAATCGGAGTGCGGAATAACTTCCAGAGAGGAGTCTTTGGCTGCCAGAAAAATATAAGAACTTCAGTAACGATACTTAAATAATACTTAAAACTTATATTGCGCAAGTACATAAAATGATCCATTGCGCATTGCATTAAAATCACCAATACTACTACATAAAAAAGGCAACTTAAAAGCCTTTCTGCAAAACTACAAACCTATAAAACTATAATAAATATGACCTAAAAACTAAAAGCTTGCTTAAAAAAAGATTTTTAAAGACCTTTCAAAATCTTGTAGGCAGTCAATGTTTCTAAGAAATGCCGGTAACTTGTGTTCTAGCCTTTGCGCCGCAACTTTAAACGCCCGGTCACCACACAAGTTTTCTTAGTGCCAGCACTATGAACACATAAAAGCACTTAAAAACACGACAATTGCAATAGGCTAAAAAAAACGAACAGCACTTAGTGAAACGTTTTGTTTCTCACCTATCTCTTTGTACTGCTTGTCTGAATCTTCTAACCAAGAGCTTATGAGGCCCTTTGCTGACTCAAAAGAATCAGCATTTATGTGCTCTGCTAAATCCTGAAATCAAGAAGAAAGGTTTTCATTGAATGTGCCGGTTGTTGTCAGTTTAAACTAATTGGTCAATCAAATTTGTGTATCAAATAATTACAAAAACAATTAAAAAAAAACTTGAAAAAGCCATTGAAAATCGGATTTCAGTTAAAGACTTGCCGCAGAAAGGTTGATTGCCAAATAAATGAAAATAATACAACAGACTAGCTCAAAATGTTTACAGAAATGGGTTTTCGTTACACTGCCTGTCCCTATTCCATTGTTTGTTGTATCCTGTAAGTGTCTACACACCTCTCCATCGTGCTTTGGTTCACCAGTTAGCAGCACAAACATGGGGAATGTGGATTCCTCAGGAATGCCAAACGAAGTTACCAGTTTCTTGTGTTTCGTTCTGTGTGATATGATAGCCAAAATAAGAACGAATGGTAAAACTACTACGTAGACTACTGCTGCTGCTGCTGCTACAACTACTACTGCTAATACTACTATAATACTAATAATAGCTTTTGATACAGCGCCTAGACATTGCTGTTCTAAGCGCTTTACAAAATAAATTAAAACTACTACTTCTACTACTGCTATTGCTATTACTACTACTACTACTACTACAACTACTATAACTGCTTCTACTACTGCTACTACAACTACTATTACTACTACCGCTACTAATACTACTACACTGTACTACTACTACTACTACTATTACTACTAGTACTACTACTACTACTACTAGTACTACTACTAGTACTACTACTACTACTACTACTGCTGCTACTACTACTACTACTACTACTACTACTACTACTACTACTACTGCTGTCCCTACTATACTAATACTAAATGAATAGTATAAAATTCAAAATGAGAAAAAAAAAGAGGGAGAGGAAGAAGAAGAAGACGATACAGTTACGTATCGACGAAAGTTATTGCTCGATTTTCAACACTTACGCATCAACGTAAACGATTGTCAACACCTACGTATTGTCACTGCGTCATTGCTAACACTTACGTATCAACGTAAACGATTCCCAGAGCTCCTTGCTTTTCACCTCCAAACTCCTCCAGCTCCTTGACAAGAGACTGATCAACTTGATCATGGAAAACATATAGCTTGCTGAGCGTCAAAGATGTGTCACTATATGCAGCATCGTCTTCACCATCTGACAGAACATCCTGAAATCCATTAAATGACAAAAGATAACGGTAAGGATCTTGTCATGGTTCACAACAAAATTCCAGAAGTTTTCCAGGTTAGTTAGCTCATTTTTCAGTACCTAACCTCTGTTAAATTTTTCATGGAAAAAACAACAAATATCAAATAAACTCAGTCAACTCAGCACTAAACCTGTTATTAAGCTGTCACCCTTAACCTCGATCCCAGGAGCTGTCCAACACCATCATAAAATCGCAAGGTTTCCAAATATTGTCAAGAGATACAGGACACCAATGCCGCAAAACTCCTCAGAAAAACTTATTGCAATCGCATATCTGCTTTCCTTTGTAATTCCGGGAGAATTCAAGGTCTGACAAGTAAAATACTAGTTACTGTTTTTCCAAGTACAACAAAGGTGGGAACAACGTTTTTGCCTTTTATAAAAAAAAGGGAATAAACTGTTATTGTAACTTCAAGTTTTGTCAGCGGAATTTTACGCCACTTACCACTTTCGGAAGATCCTGATATTGCAAAAACCTGGCAAGGTAAATCTTCTTTATCTTCCACACAAATTCTTCTTTTTCGCAAAGCGTAGTATTTGTTCTAGCCAATGGAGGTTTACACATGAATATCCACACGGACGCGTCATCATGTTTATTCATACTGCGAAAAAAAGGTTGAATATCAAAGGAGCAGTCTTACAGAGACTCCATACTGAACTGAACTTGCTTTCAAAACTTACTTCCCATCATTTTTACCCGAAGTATATTAGTCAAGGCTGTTTAATTTAACGAAATACTTAATTAATGCAGGATCAACAAGTATCATCAGTATGTTCTATAACATGTGTGTCAAATCTAAAAGGCTGGGCCAATTTTACTAACGAGTCAGACCAATCCTTTGTTTTCCCAAACGTTTGCACGACCGAGCTTTTGCATAAAAGTAGCTTTGGATCAGCTGATTACTTTTCATAACAACAATCAAGTTTTATTAAGGAACTTTGATATTGCAACAGTCGCTTCACAACATGTCTGCCATCTTGGCCGCCTCCTTGGAATTTTCAAAAATTGTATTTTTAGCAAAGTTGCTTCAAAATATCGTAAATTTTGTAGAAACATTTGTTAAAAGCTTCCAATTGGAATGTGATTGAAAATAGAGTAGACAAGAACAAATTTATCCCCTTTTTCAAAAAAAAATACAGTTTCTTCATTCAAAGTTCAATTACTTTTGCTTTTAAACCATACACTGGGATGAAGCCTTCCGGTTATCGTTAATGATGCACGTTCTAAACTGGAGTACAGGTACTGAAAATTGAATCTGGATTGCTTCAAAGCTTCAATTTTTAGGTCGGGAAAAAACAATGGGGGTGGGGTGGGGGTAACGTATAAGGGTTATTTCACTCATAACGGGGAGTCTTCATATGCACTATGCCGTCCCTCAGCACAGACAATGCAGACCAACAGAACCTTCAATACGTAAAGAGAAAGAAGAAGTATCATTTTGGCAAAGGTACAATGCCTAAGCAGCCCCTACTGCACGCTCAATGTGTGGATTACCTTACAAAAAATTGCCTGTTTTCCCCTATTTTGAAACGGTACGGTAGTTTTATAAAAAAAAATGAAAATGTTTTCCCTGCCTGCGATCAAATTTCCCTTAATTTCTAAAAATTGTTTCTGCTTTGATTTTTCCGACACGTGGCAATCTTGTATTTGTACCTCCACCCGTTGCAGAGGAGTTGGACTGAAAGAAGACAGATTTACAGTTGAATCTCTTACCCGAGTTTCGTTGCAATCTTCTCGTTTGTTGTCAGTGCAAATGTAAACGCCAAACTGTAGACATAAGCGTTCTCCAGAATGTATCTGTGTTCTGTCAAGATAGAAAACATCTCGAGTTATTGTTGAGATATACAAACTCGGTGATGTTGGTATTTCAAGCAATCTGATTGGTTCGCTTTCTCTGGCTATCAAATGGCCAAAGTTCACCTTCTGGGAGGTGAACAATTTGCGGATAGGAACAATGACCTCAGGGCGCAAGCTTCTTCCAACTCTTATCTTCAATATCAGTGAATAGTGGCATCTGGATTTCATATTGTGCCGCTATCCACTTTCTTTTCAGAGAATAACGAGTAATTATTCACGGAAGTGGAGGTGAATAGACCAGGATATCCACCGAGCCGCGAATGCGGCGAGTTGAATATCCTGGGCTTTCATCGACACTGAGGTGAATAATTACGTTAGCATATGCCCAACTGGTGAATCAGTGAAAAACAGGCTTTAAAAAGATTAATTTTTAATATTCGGAAAAAAATTATTTTTCATTCAAAGCCAAGCTAACGCGCACGCACGATCGCTAATCAGTGAATATCGAGGATATTCACTGATTTGTGAACTTATCACAGCGTGCGAAAAACACTATTTACTGGTTTGGTATATGCTAACTATAAATAATATACTTCGTGACTTAAGTCTCAGATTTACTTCACGTTAAACTATTGTAAGCATCACATAAACATGTTAAACTTGATTGAAATTTCGAAACACGTACACTTTCAAATTATGTTCATAGAATTTTTATAAAAAAATTATAAGCTGAAAGGGGTATCCAAGTCAAGAAAGGAAAACCTTCGTGTTAAAATGCATAAAAGTGCTCTGAAAAGGGGATTCCCGAAACGTTCTCCTGTTTTATCTTTGTCAGGCCGTGACATATTTCTGTTCTTTTGCAAAACCTAACGCATGCACGAAAGAATTAATGCGTGCGAGGTTTGCACAGTTGAGAAGATCTCCGACTGTCAATCACAAGGACCCGCGTTTAATCCCTGGCCTCGTCTTCCGCCACATCGCCCGTGGACAGAGGCGTTAAGCTAGCGGGGGATTTAAAAGAACCCACACACTTGTCGATAAGAGTAAGATAGAGTCTATGCTGTCGACTGTCAACTCCTCCTCAATAAAGAGCCTGCTGTAATTTGGGGAAACTGGAAGAGTGACCCTCTCTCGTCAGGGAATTGAAACTGTACAGACTACTATGATGTTTCTGAAATAAAAAGCAATAAAGAGCTAACTGGACTATAAAACTAACCTTTAATGCCAAATCCTTTGACGTAGCCAAGAACAACATTGTCGATGTTCTTGGAAGACTCAAGCAGTTCATCCAAATCTTGTTGTTTGTCGATGTATCTCAAGTCATCAGTAAGAGAAGCCCTAAACAAGAACAAATTGTGGCCGTTTTTTTACCAAAACAAATGTCGGGGGAGGGAAAGCGGGAGAAGGGGGTGGGTTCAAACAATCAAGTTAAAAATTTAACCTCAAAAGTATATAAAATTCTAGCCATACTTCATGTAACAGTTTTTCGGTGTTGAATGAACGTTCATGTAATAAAGAGTTTTTTTTTTAACTCCTCTATGACACATGGACAAATAAAGTTAATATAAATCAAAACTTAGTAATCTTGTTATTATTATGCAGGAAACTTGACCCCAAAATATACGTATATGTTTGTAAATGCCAAAGTCAGTGCTCTCACCTTTAAATTAACATGAACGGTTCTAAGGATTTTCAAATACTTTCAAGGACCTTTTCTAGCAGATTCAAAGGTCATCTATAGTCTGTAACATGTTGCCAAAGGCCTGGCTAAACGCAACAATGTAGCGCGCCACATTGTCGCGTGCTACATGTATCCTGAATGTTTCTTTGTTTAGCCACCGTGGAAACATTGTAGCGCGTGACAAAATTTGTAGCCGAGACACAAAAATGTTTCTGGGAAACATCAGAAACACTTCTTGTATCCCATCATGTCGCTCGATTGTAGCTTGCATGTTTTAAACACCCCTGGACACATGCTGACGACATTTCGGCTACAATGTAGCGCGCTACATGTATCCTAGTTTAGCCAGTCCTTAAACAATGAGTAGCGTGTTCTGAACAGATTGAAAGAACAAAGCGTGGGAAAGATAAATATACTACAGGGTGCCCTTTCTTACATGTAACTCCAATTGAATAACGGAACCTTCTCAATTACTTCCCAGGACAATTTTTTAGCAGACTTAAGAACCTTCTTTGGCCTGTAACATGTACATTAAGTGAAGATAGCATGTTCTGAACAAATTGAGGGAAAATATTATATTACAGGGTGCGCGTTCTTTCATGTAACTCAAAGAGAAATACAAGGACTTCTCAAGTACTTTTCAAGGCAGTTTCTAACAGACTCATAACTTTCTGGGGTCTGTCACGTGTACAATGTACCTCGTATCATTTTTGCGCAAATTAAATTTCGCGATTGTCACTACTTCAAAAAAGCTCGCGAAATTAAAATCTCGCGAAAAAAAAAAATGCCGGGAAAGTTAAAGACGAAAAATTTTGTGGCCTTAGAGGAACCTGATTATAAAAGGATGAAAAGGGGCGGGAATATCCCAACTCGTTCAAGGAACAGAGACTTATCGCCTGACGATTCATTTGAGAACATTGAGGCGACCATTATTTGAAAGCTTACTGGCAGCACCATCGAGTTAAATAGTGACTCGGTTGCTCATACTGTGTACCATTAAAAAAACTACTTAAACTGTGAAGTTTAAATAAAATAGCGTTTGCTGATACGAGTTCAGTTTAACAACAATTAATCCAGACAGAAAATAAAATGTAACCAAGACACGCGTGTCGAAATAATATGCTATCGGGAAGTGGTTTGTTTCCTGGAATTTTGAACATTTCTGCCAGTTACTTGCAGGGTTCATACAGAAATTAGGTAATAAAATTCAATGACTTTTCCATGCCTTTTTCATTACCAACTTTCAGAAATGCAAAAATCCCAGCCTTTTTGGACCATATTTTTGCTCAGTGACTAAAAAGAATTTTTCCAGTTTTCAAACAGCACGAAATCTTTGGACCAAAAAACGAAATTCCCTGACTTTTGCCATTTTCCCTAAAAACCATGACTTTTCCATGCCTGGAAAGTTAATTTTTAAGTTCCATGAATTTTCATGACCGTATGAACCCTGTACTTGTTGCGTTGTTATCCCGTTATTGCTAAACAAAATACAAAAAAGAAAGTTTAATAAGCGAGCACTGGTTACTTGAGTAACTAGTGCAATTTAACTTGTACCACGAAAAGTGAAGGTTCGGCAAAAATGCAAAATTTGATGTCCCGCGAAAATAAGTGATAACAACTAAACAAGGTAGTTAAACGAGTAGCTAACACGGAACAAAGTGATAGAACAAAGGGGTGAGAAAGAAAATAATAAAGTTTGGGTTTTACCTGCCTAGTGAGAAAGATGTGTTACACTCTTGAATGTCTTAAACTGTTCTACCTATGCCACGAATAATTCCCAAAACACAATACACTGATAACAGACTTTCTAAACCATAACTCAGCAAAAAATTCAGACCCCTCAACACTATCCAGATTCAAGGGACCTTTGCCTGATTGCAACAATCTTAATAATTAAGTTCAAAACGAAGAACTTTTAAGGAACTCAACTGATACAAGGACTTTCTAGGGTTTGGATTAGTTTAAAATTCAAGAACTTCCAGGATTTTAAGACTACACGTACTCCACAAATCAACAAAACGAGATGGACTGGGATTGGACATATTTATCGCACATAGATACGGATGCCAACCCGAAAGTAGCTTTTCCTCGGACCCCATGCAGGAGGAAAACGCCGTAGACTTTTTACCAGGGAAACGTGGCGGACAGCTAGCAAAGAAAGAGGAGCGATTGGTTGAGATTCCTGCTGCCAGACAGAGCACCGAGCTAAAGACAGAGCAGATTGGAGAACAGACCTCGTGGCCACGTATATGCCTTGAAGCACGAGCAGGAAAAATGATGATGATAAGAACCCTGGGCCTGCTTTCCTGTTTTCCTGAAGTTTACCCTATATCGCAGAATACCCATAAAACTGAGCACCCGAACAACTCGGCTTTAAGACTCTTGCTCGTAGAAGATGGTCTCTTCATACTACAACATTTTTGAATGTGTAAAACTGACAAACCGATATTCTTAACCTTAACCCTATTCCGCCTGGGCTTTTTTGGAGTTCCTGGGCCTGGGGGGGGCTTCAAAAGCCCCCCCTCCATAAATCC
>JAOBRG010128881.1:13118-34595 GCA_027574985.1 Umimayanthus nakama | reverse complement strand
CGCGCCAATTTTATCCACTGGATAAGGATTTATCCGCTGGATAGAGTTATCCACTCTTCGTACAACCGGGCCCTGATCGTTATCCTTCCGATAAAAGTTAACCCCTTAAGTCATATTATAGAAACACACAAAAGAAAACAGAAGCAAAAAATCCATTTTCAGCAGCAGTTGTCAAAGCCATTGCTGTGCCAGCACTTTAGGGACAGCACAAAGCAATTCTTAGGACTCATTACTTTTTCTGTTATACAATAAACCAGTTTTACAAAAATAATTAATAACATAGTTGGTTACTATATGTACACGTGTACCTTTCTGCAGTTGTCTTCAAGAATAGAAAGGGAAAAGCTCGGTTTTGAGGCCTAAACCTGAAATGCTCCAATATTTTTATTCAGCTACAAAAACTAAGTCTTCTGATTTCTTCCTTTCACACACCATCACACATTAAGTGTTTGTTTTTCATTAAAACTGATCTCTCACATTGCCGTCCTCACTGTTCAAACTCTCTTTTGTATCGGTACAGTAGTTGGATCAGTGTTTGGGTGAATGTGCTGTAATATTGAGAATGAGTGTTGTTTGCTGTGACTGACTTTTCAACAGCTCTACCTGTTTGACAGGTTGTCGAAATGTCAGTCACAGCCAAGAGGAAAAGTTCTGCAAAACTGAGTGTTTACTTCTTTTAGTGACTTAACTGCGTTGTCCTTGTCTGCCATTGGCGCACACTTTAACAATTGATTTCCTCAGCATGTTTGCACCTTGTAAATTCGAGCTCTCCGTTTCAAACTTTCTCCTGAAGATGGTTGGTTTTGCTGTTCAGAATGTTGGGTCATAAAGTTTGAAGCCTGGTTTGAAGCAAACAGCCTGCAGAATTGTCTTTCTGATTACACAAAGTACGCTGTTTGTGACCTCCACAACAGGAAGATCAAGCTTTTCAATTTGTGCCAAGGAGGGTGCTCGTTCGCTGTTGACCTGTTGTTGTCTTTAACCTCAACCATAAATAACCCTTCTTAGGACTAATCTCATTTCTAAAGATGATCAGCAGGCTACAGGTAATCTGTCACCTGGCATATTCATCACACTTTTTATTAATACTCCTTACTGTGTTGGTGTGAGTGTGACGTTGTCGAAAATTTGAAGAACCAATGCTGCAGCTTGGGTTGAAGTGTATTGAAAATACATAAACAACGTTCGAAAATATGACAAGATCAGACCATAACCTAAAAACGGATCGAAATCATTCAATCAGAAAAAAGGAAAAAAGAATCATAGTGTAAGGACATAAAGACATTCAAAAAACCATGTATCTTTACTCGATACTTATCGAACTCTACGATGAGCAATCTACGAATTCTACCATGCCTTAAACCCTAAGCCATTATGCAGCGTCTCCACCCAATCATCTTCGGCAGCAATAACGACATCGTGCAGTTTTTGAAGGACAAATGCCTTCTTTTCTCTGAGTGTCATTGGGCCAAATGTTTGAGGAAATGAGGATCACTCATTTTTTCTGTTTATGTGTTTGCATTTATCAGTGCGAATGTATATTCAGGAAAACTTGAGGGGCGGATCCTTCACTTGGGCAAAAAACCGCTTGTGAAGAATACGCCCCAACCGCTAAATGTATCTATGGGCGCGTTTTCTTCACAATATCCCTACAGTGTACTACAGTAGGTTTATACTGACCATAGTTAATATAGCGAACTGGTTATGAAACTTGGCCAGTTTCTTTGTTATATGTTTTTGGTCTGTATTTCTCTTGTTCGTTGTACTCGATCCTGCACAAAACACAAAAGGTATTGATATGCATATTAGCAACTAACCAGTAAAAGCATTTGGGCTGAAACATTGAACAAAACAATGTGTAGGGTCACGGTTTGTCCAACATAAAACAAAGCAGCTTTGTACACTCCCTTTGAAAAATGTTGAGCTTCCTAACCAGTTCGCTCTATCAACTATGTACTGACACAACAATTATCATGTTTTACTTTACAGCTGCGGCCACACTTCCCAGCTTTGTTCCAACTGTTTTCGGTTACATTAGATGATCAAGCTAGCAATATGGTTCCAGTTTACACAATTCAGTAAGTAAATCGTCTTAAGCTGAAATTCTCATCCCTTTAGTTAATCTTTTACATTTACCAAATTCTGCCGGATTTACTAACAGTAACACTTTCCTCTCCTTGTAGTTTCAATGTGCCGGGTCTGGCTCTCTTCCCCCTATCGTTTCCGGTCTAATTCAATTACATGTAGAAGGTCTACGCGTTAAAGACTTCCTGGATATCGCGTTTTTTCAGAATGTAGAGAATCTTCTGGATATTCAAACACTTAGAGTATTGTGATAGCTTAAAGGGGCTCATTCTTGCCTGAATCATCGAAGTTTTTCCTTTCTCAAGGAGTAATTTTGTTTTTTCCCCAAAAAATTATAAAAGGGAATTTTACATTCTACCAAAATAACGTTCGACGTATCACTTTTGTCAAGATGTAAAGCATGTTAAGCTAGCTAACTTGTAATTTGTATTCAGAACATCACTCATAACTTTGTGGTCTTTCAAAGGGCCCTCACATGTTTGGTGGAGTGCATTGGAACAGATGAAATTGTAAGTTCTCTCAGTGGTTTGCACTAAAAGAATTGGGGAAAAAGGATATCTTTAATCCTTTAATTTCATTCCAGAGACAAAGGTGTGTCCATCACGTCTTGCAAGTGCTGTGTGTGTGTGCATAAGTGATAAGTGACTGGTGCATAGTGTATCAAAACATTACATTAAATATATATGTTAAAAAGAAAAACGCAATTCACAATTCATTCAAAGAAATGTTAAAACAGTGCAGATTTAAAAGTGCTTTCTGTTGTGCAGTGCCTGATGTGCCGAGGGAGATTGTTCCAGTCTCTTATTGTTCGTGGAAAGTAGCTTTGGGCGTAATTGTCTCCTTTAGTATATATCAATTTTGTTTTGATCTGCTTTCTATACATAAAATTTTCAACGAAGCAGCGCAGTTTTGTAAACATCCAAATTTTTTATACCTTGTCAGATGAAAAGTAGGGAGAAGCCGTTAACGGTTATGGCACTATGAGTTGGCTTTGTCTTCCTAACAGTTCCAGCTCTTTTGAAGCGAATAGAAGGTTTCTCACAGTCCAAATTCGCCCATTTTGCAGCGGCGCTCCCGGATCGCCAAGTACCGGTTTCCTACACAGTTCAGGGTTCAAAATAACGTTCACAAAATATGCCGAATTTTGTGGGCAGTTTCATGTAGCCCAAAATTTTTGCCGGCCATTTTTCAAGCAACGATGTATACACCTGTGCAATGTTATTACTTGGATGTGTTTCAACCAGTCAGCCTACATAGCAATTTCGTTTAAAAATGGGAGCTAGCGTTTCGAGTAAACCAGACATAACTTCAGCTCACCAGTATATATGGAATAAAGTGCCATTCAGAAGCAAAGTAGTTTTTCGTGCTCAAGCACTGCTGTATTAGTGAAAAGCAGTTCCGCCAATGCTTTGTGTTAAGTTCTAATGTGGAAACGAAAATCGCCGGCAAGGTCCTAAAACTGCCGGCTATCGCCGGTAGCCGGCGGCTATTTTGAAAACTGAGTTGGTAACTTATCTTTGTATTTCGTTTTCAGCCCTTAATACGACCTCTCGTGCCCAAAGTGATCGGAGTTATCAATAGGTTATTATCAGTTGACGAGGTAAGAGCCGCTCTATAGAGTACGTCTCGCTCTACGTGTTTGTGAACATTGAAGCAGGGTGAGGACCTTGAGGGAACTTAATTAATTTTTACGATTTTTCTTTTAGGATAAGGCATGCGACGCAATGGAGATATTTGATGAACTAGTTGAGTCCGAGGTCAGCATTGTCACACCTCATCTCAAGGCACTTGTGGAGTTCTGTCTACAGGTGAAGTACTGTGAATGATACTCCAGCATCATTGCTGAAGGGCCACAGAGGCTACCGAGTTAGCTCTGAGAACTCTTGCGTTCTTAAAAAACTCAAGAAAATAATATCTATAGAATTGACGACCAAAGTTTTTTGCAAGAGCTCATATGCACTTTAAGTTGAACTATGCCGAGTAAGCGACAAGAGGATAACTGAAATTTTGTTACTTTCCAGGTTGCAGGAAACGCACAATACAGTGATAACACAAGAATAAAAGCCCTCTCGTTCATTAGTTGGCTTGCTAGGATCAAACCGAAGGTACATATTTACCCATGCAAGTAAATTTTTTTTGTTTGTTGTATATAAATGCCGAAACATGTTACCTGTAAACCATAGTATGTCGTTTTCACCGTCACACATGTGCAATCGCGATTTGATCATAATTTCTTCTACTGGGTAAGATGGGTACAAAACAACTTGACTGTATTAAAACTGTTTTGTTTTGGCAATAATGCAATGCAGCACAGTGGAATGCAATGTAACACAACACAACGCAATTCAGTGTGTTTTAATACAATTTTGTACAGTTCAATGCATTGCAGTACAGTACAATACAATGCAATACAATGCAATCAACACAATGCAACATAATATAACACAATGTAATACAATGCAACACAAATCAATGCTATACTTGTAAGTATTCTACGTGTAATCATTTTCTGAATCAATAAAGCTGTTTTTTAACCAAGAAGTTCATTTTGGAAATTCAACTTACAAATAGTTTTATTAAAACTAGCTATTGAACGTTTTAAAACAGTATAACTATTGAATCCATGATTAAAAAGAGGGCCTTGTGTCCCCGACCAATCGTGCAGAAACTCCTTCTAAGTGTGTTTTTGAAAACTTACATTTTGTCGTTTTGTGTTGTAAGTTTTTTCTAAACAGATATTCAAATAACCATTATGGGGTTAAGAAAATATATTTTTGACTTTGTATTTCTAAGGCCTTGGAAATGACTTGAATTTACGAAAGTTAATCCTTGTGGCCTCAAACCAGTTAAATTTTGATAAAAAAAAAAAAAAACTTTTCTCTCGTTCAAGGTTTGAAGAACGTTCACATGTAGAACGTACGGGTTCGTTTAGTTTCCTTGTTTAACGCGCGAACTGTTATTTCATAAAAGAACAGAAGCTATAAGTCACATAAGTTGGCCTGTGTTGAAACTTTTGATTGTAGAAAAATCAGGTCTTACACTTTCAAAATTCAGATATTAAAAAGTCTTTCAATGACCTTAAATTCTATGAGCTGCCAGCTACAAGAACCCTGGAATAGGTTGTGCTTGCGTGTTTCAGTTTGCATTTGGAGAATAAGTGGTTTCGATACAGCGTGTGACAAACCGTAGTCCGGTATCAGCATATTATTAGTTGTAAAAACGTTTCTTTACCTACACTTTTCAATTTGAGAACAAAATTATGTACTGTAACAAGGATCTTTAAAGTATAACATGTTCACTCTTTGGCCTCCTCAGGGTTTAGATACAGTCATTTTAGTGCTACTAATAGCAAAAGGCAAACGCATTGTAGAAAATTATATTTCACGAGAAAAAGAAAAAATTGAGCAAATTGTGCTAAGAACGGCTGTGCACAACCGATGTTCAATATTATCAATATCATCGTTTTCCTGCATAATTCCATTATTTAACAGGCGATAATCAAGAACAAGCTGCTGCCGCCCATTCTCTCAGTTGTGTTCCCAATAATGGCAGCTGTTCCAAGTGAGGAAGATCTTGACGAAGATGATGACGAGCTGGAGGATGGAGCAGAGGCCAGCCGACCCTGTGCTGTGGCGTCACAGGTCAGTGGAGGGGTTTTGTTCGTTTCTACTCTCGTCCTGCTCAAGACAAGCAGACTTGTGGTAACTTTTGATCTAAGTGTCAATAAACCAAGTGATTGCTGTGGCACAAGGATCTCTTACACCTCATACAGTTTACGTGTCCAACAATTTGATGAAATTATAAACACCTAGTTATCTGCTTTTGTTTTGCGAGCCATTTCTTCCAGGTTTGGCTGTGGCTGCGGCTGCGGCTGTGGCTGTTGAATGTATGGTCAGGGTTATAGATATTGTTTTGACTATGATCATTGTAATGGCTAATAAACTTAACCATTATACTCATTGTGGTTAACATCGACTCTTCAATATTATGTTCATGTAGGTACTTGACGTACTGGCTCTTCACTTCCCTCCGGAAACAATTATTCCACCTTTAGTAAGTGCCTTGTTCTATTATTTAAGCGTAAAACGGTTACTCTCAAAGGCAGAGAAACAGACGGACCGAGACTACAGGTTGAGCATATGAACAGAAAGATGGGCAAACTTTCGTAGCCAGACAGACGAACAGAACTGGAAGGTGATGCTTTAAAAATTTCATTAAACCAAGTAACGGGCTAAGTGTGTTTTCACCGCTTGGCATTAAACTTATCTATTCCGAAAATCAGACAGACAATTCTTACAGCTATCTAAAAGATGTAATTTGGGATACTTATGCGGCAGCACTTTAACCTATCGCATTTAAACCACTGTACATGCTTGTAACAGTATGCGCTGAGTGGCCAAACCTATTGGTTACTCCTTCACTCACGTGTTCATTTGCCGCATATTGAATACCAACGACCAGCTCCCATCTGGACTTAAAGCTCAGTTGGTAAAGTAACGGTGACTTGTTCCGGAGACCGTAGCTTCAAATCCCACTAAGGTCATGTTATTTTTTCTTTCTTTGTGTGGACCCATTTTTATTCTAGAGCTTTAAAAAATACCTCAACTTAACACATTTAATCCACTATGAAGACAGAAAGAAAACTGATATGTTGAAAGCTAGAAAATAAAGGGCATATGCACTCAGATTTTTTGGACTAATAACGCTTTTACTTATATCACTCTATGTTCAAACAAACCTTTTTTACAGATGCAGTTTGTGCAGCCTTCTCTGGCCAGCAGTAATCCGTTTGAGAGGAAAGCCGCGCTGATTGCTCTAGCTGTCCTGGCCGAGGGCTGTGCGGACTACATAAGAACCAGGTCAGACCAAGCTTGACTACTGCGCTGGAATGCAGAAAATCGTGCTACACGTAGTTTATGCAATACTTTAGAATAAGACTAGACCATTTTAAGTTTAAGCTTAGTAACTTTGGAGTCCTGAAAGATGCACAGCTCGTGATAGGAGTTAGAGTAAAGCGAGATTGTTTTTCATAGAATGTTAAAGCTCCTCTGCTTTTGAATAAATTTTGGCATTTTTTCAGTAAGACCGTAGACACCATTATTTAACTAAGGTCGTTTTCATTTTGTCCGGTTCAGTGTTTACATGAAACGCACACGTTCTTAAAACTGCTTGGTTATAGCCGGAATTGGTTGGCCAAAGCGCGGGAGTTTCGAGAATTGTGGCGGGAAAACTTCTACGCGCGCATTGGACCAGAAATTTTCAGCCGGCCAAGGCGGACAACTGGAAAGCGATATTGTTTTAGCAGATCTTCTTCTACTTTAATTGACAGTGTACTGTGCTTGCCATTACGGTTGAAAGTCGGGCCATTCTCATTCCACATATAAAAGGGGCCTTAGATTACGGTTAAATACTCGGGTCAGGATCTCACCACTCTTTACGTGCGTCTTTGAAGTTTCTCGATAAGTAGAGGTTGTCATCCAAAACTGATGTCTATCGCAAACTAGTAAGAGCTTCGTCATTCTAAATGACTTTTGATTCAAATCTATTTGTTAGCACTGACTGAAGTGAGTTTTGTTATTTTCAAGTTTATGTTATCGATGTTTCGAGAAAGTGTGCAGACGTTTTGAATTCGTATTAACTTTGTTCTCAAGTTTAAACTAACGCTTGCTTTAGGTTACGGAAGTTTGGTTTACATGTAGCTTATACCATGAACGTATCAGAATATATCGATCCAAAAGTGTTGACAACTTCGATAAAATTAAACTAAATTTTGATGAAGTTTTTAACACTTATACTTGAAAGCGTTAAAAGATGTGAAAACATTTGAGGTTGCAAACAGTTCGAGTCCAAATTAGCTTCGTTTTCAAGTTTGATAATAACTTTTACTCAGAGTGAAGTTGTTTTCGTGATTCAGCGTTCATAGTTGAAAGATACCGAGACTGCAGATGTTCGAGGCCATATTGACTTGGTTTTCAATAACGATACGTACTTGGTGAAAAGTTAGCGCAAATTATTTCTTTTTTAGTCTTTACTATTTCCCGTAATATTTGAGATTGAAGATTTTTGTCAAGCAACTTACCTATCTGTTGATTTCTACAGGCATTTGCAAGCTGCTCTAGAAACTGTCTGCCGTGGTATGTTTTTTTCTGCATATTTTGACTTTTTTTATGTATTCTTGCTGTTACAGATCTTTCATAATTGTCTTTCGAAAACGTAAAGTTAGCTTTTGATTAATGCCAGAAGAGGAAGTTGAAAGTGGAATTTAGTAAGCAGTGAATGTTTTGGGAATCTATCTCAAGAACTGTGATAAGAGCAAATTTTTAGAAGAGAATGAGTGCTGAATTTCATGTTGACGGGCAAACTCAAATTGAAATTGAACTTACACAAAAATATGTAGCGCGATCCCTGGTTTTACTTTTAATATGGTCCACACTTTATTTTCCTCGTACATTTTTGTAGCTGGTTGATCGTACAGATGAATGTAGTCCCCAGAATGACTGTTGTATTATTGTTATGGCTGAAGGCTCGACAACCTTTTTAGTGGCTCCGAAGATGACCTACTTGTTTCTTGATTATCTAACTCCTTGAGTAGCTTACGCTAATAACATGAGTGTGAAGAGGAGGGGCGACAGACCACAACACCGGTATCAGGCTGCTCTTATTGACAACTGTTTGGGTTCTTTTAAGTACCCCGATAGAATGTCGAGAGACTAGACCAACGGCTTAACGCGCGTGTCCACCGACGGTGTGGCGAAAGAAGGTCGCCCAAAGTTCAACCATCGATTAAGCCAGTCAGAAATCTAACCAACTTCGTTAACCTCGCACACACAAGGAATACAATTGTCTGACGATCAACCAATGATGTTAACTCACCCGTGTTCGACTTTTCTTTGTATCCTTAAATTGTATGTTTCTTAATGTCAACATGTTCACACAAATCACAACGTTTACATTTATTCTTCCTCAGGTCTTGGAGATGATAACCCAGTTGTACAGAATGCTGCCTTGTTAGCTTTAGGCCAATTTTCTGAACATCTGCAGGTTGGTGCTGACGCTAAGTTGGTGGTTAGTAGGGGTCACTGGAGGGCGTACGGTAATCTTGCAGGGTTCGTACGGGTCATGCAAAACCTCGAAAATCGTGGAATTTTGATTCGGGTCACGGAAAATATAAGTTTTTTTGTCATGGAAAATGAGTAAAGTGAATCAATTTATGGGTGACTTGGGTTCCTTCAAAGGAACTTTAGACTTGATAGGAATTTGGCTTCGAGCAAGCCGCGAAGTGCGTAACTTTTCACAGCCTGAAACAATCGTATTTCTAGTAGTCTATGCAAATGCTGTGTATAATTTAAAAGGGGGTACGTAATTGTGCTCAGCGGTCATGAAAAACTCATAAAAGTCATGGAAAAGGTCAAGGAAAATAATGGAATTTCAACAGTTCAGAAGAATATGAAACCTGTCTTGTGAGGTTACCAGCGAGTTCGGCAATAAAAGAGAATGGCTGCAGCATTTTCAATTTTTTTTACATGCTTATCTTTTTCGTTTCTGTTACGATTCTTTTTCCATTGTTTGTGTGGTTATGCTCGCTGACTCACTCACTCTCTATCTAAATCTCTTGATTGTTTTTCTCCTTTGTAGCCGGATATTAGTAATTACAGCTCCAGTGTCTTACCACTGCTGTTTAGCCATCTTGCTAGTTCTAGTGGTACAACGACAGAACATCAGTCGAGTGTTACCAGAACATATTACGCCCTGGAGACATTCTGTGAAAACCTTGGTAAGAGCATCTCAGTTAATAGTTTTGGTGTGATATTTTTGAGTCAATGAGCCGATTAGTGATATATCATACAAGCATATACACCTAATTCAAAAAGGTTGTCTTCTGATTTGTTGTATTGTGCATTGCGCGTTGTTGCATTCCCAGACCGCAACGCACCATGGGTGTATCGAATTTTTAAATAGCATTGCAGGTGCCTTTATGAAACAGCAACTGCTTGTGTATTAGCCCTGGAAGCAATGTGGAAAACGAATGTCGTTGTATCATAGTAGACACCTACAATGCTATTCAAAGCTTCGTTACATCCATGGTGCATTGCGGTCTGGGTATGCAACAATGCGCAATGCACAATGCAACAATTCAGAAGACAACCTTTTTTGAATTAGCTATATATTTCATAGAAGGTACTTCAAGAACATAGATAGGGAACATAGACATACGTGTACATACATGTATGATCAACTTTTAGGCTCCCTGTCCTTCATAACGATGAAACTCCCTCGAAAATACTGTCCGAGTGAACTACAGGTTCGGTCTACGTAACTTTGGTGTTTGAACACCGTTCTGATTGTAACTTCTCCTTCACCGTTCCCAAGGCGTCTGCATCAGAGGCTTTACAATCAGGTCCAACCTTGTCCTTGAAAGTCTTTGAATTAGATTTTCGTCTTTCGAGAACTTTAAACCGCTTTTCTGTTTCTAGTGTAAAAACAATTATTATATGGCTGACTGATTTCGCGGGCTGTGTAGGTTAATTCCACGTCCGTAAGTAGCCGTACGGACCTCTAGCTCTCGAGCACAATAATCAACAAGGCCATATAATAAACATCGTTTTAGCCTCGTTGGCTCGGGTCCGTACGGCAAGTTATAGATCCTCGTTTTTTCCTTCCTTTTATGGCCCAAGCGCAAAGCGGTCCATAACTTGCCGTACGGAGCTTGCACTCGGCTAACAAAGGTTAAACAGGGTTGCAACGGTCCTTGAAAGTCTTGGAAAGTCCTGGAATTGGTAAAATAAAATTCCAGGCCCTGGAAAGTCCTTGAATTTGCGTTGTGGTCCTTGAAAATCTTGGAATGGGCAAAACATTTTACCTTTAAGCGCAAAAAATAATCAAAATTGTCATAATCGGAGTTCAATCTTCGATGTAACAATATTTGAAAATAGAAACAGTGGCTGAATTTTACCGCAGTAGCAAATCTTGTAAAGCTTATTGCAGAGTTTGCATACAGGGTAAGAAAATTGTTTAAATATCGTTTATTTTATTTGGTACAAAGGTCCTTGAAATTGCTAGATGGAAAGTCCTGGAAAAGTCCTTGAATTTCACATCCAGTTTACAGTGGCAACCCTGGTTAAAGCGAAATAGCTCTTTCACGCATGAAAACTCCGTCTTGTTTTGTTCGTGTAGCCAACTTCAGTTTAGACAAATGTCTTTGCAAGAAAGATTTTGAGCTCAATAATGCATGAAAAACTGTACGAACCCTGTACAGTCAGTTAAGACTCCTTAACTCTCCATGCGGTATCAACCACATATAATTAACTGTTTTACCGAAGCAGTACCTAACGTTGTTTTCCGTTACGTGTTACAGGACCGGGTATTCTTCCTTACCTGCCGACCTTAATGGAGAGATTGCTGGATGCGCTCACAAATAGCCAGGTTAGTGCACGGAACAACCAAGTAGGGTTGCTTGTGGTCCGCCATAAAACTCACAAAAGTTTCACTTTAATAGGTAGCTCCGGTAGTTTTTTTACCTGGACTCGAGAAGTTTTCTAAAGACTTAAACATGTACTGAACTGACCAGCTAGTCGTCATCGAGTCCGATTCACAACGTCAACGTGAAGAACACTAATCGGGGTTTTTCTGGAGAACGTATCTTCGATATATGGTTATCTCGTTGATAGTTCTGTTTTGTATGCATATCATATCCTTCAAACAAAAACATTTTAAACGATGTAGCAAACGAAAGACACAAATACTGAAGGTTTCCAGTTGACGTTGTCCGAACCAAAGCCGCAGCAGCTGCTTAAAGTCTCCACCAACTGAGAGCTAGAGGTGGCGAAGCAGTTTTCCCTTTCGTAAACGGTCCATGCCATTTTGAACAATAGTCATTATCGTTTTCACGAAGAATTCTTGATCGCTGAAAAACATGTACAAATAATACTAACCCTGGCCCTAACCCAAACCAGAGGTAATACAAAAAGAAGGAACTAAATAAAAAAGGGAAACAAAAGCTAAATGAAAAAAGAACTTCCGTGTTTTGAACCCGTAACCGCTGGCATTGTAGTCCTACACACAAGCACTGTACTATTGTATATATACACTGCCAACTTGATTCAGTGCGTTTACATTCTTTTTATTGTGTTTATGTTACAATTGGCATCGGCTGTTGTTGGAAATGGCAAGTCCTGTTCCAAATGGAAACGACCGTTTATGAAAGGGAATTTAGTGGTGGCGGAGTGGGTTGAGTGTTACTGTTTCCTTCCTCTCTCGCCACTGCCGGCGGTTGAGGCTCGGTTCCTCAGTTCCTGTGATTGAGACTCAGTTCCTCTTTTGTGTCGTATGTAAGTAGGACCCACAAAGGAACTGGCGAGTTTCATGTTTGATAACCAGTTTCACAATCAGTTTCACTTGATCAACTGTTTACAGTTTAAGTGTACTTACTTGCCTTGAATAATAATGAAAATGAGAACATTTCAGCAATATTAGACTCTGACAGACAGATTTCCTCGTAGATGTTTGATGAGTCAGTGGAGAGATGGCAGGGTTGCGGTTAAATTGTGTTATAGTATTCTACCGAAAATAAAGTTAAAGATGTAAACTATACTTTCTGTTGAAGGTCAGGAATATCAAAGAGCTTGCTATCAGTGCAATTGGTGCTACAGGTTGGTGAAACCGTAACAGCAGTATCAGTGTGTCAGTGTCAGGCCTAGCTAGTTATGGTTGTTTGAATTGTGAAACAGTTGACTCCCGATAACTGGAACTCTCGCTAACTCGAGCCTCCCGCTTACTCGAATTTATTTTTATTTTCTTTCAAGGTAGAACAAACTCAAGAAGTAGTAAACTTTACCCTAATTTTACTGCCCCTGGGTCTCCGAGGATGTCCCTAAGAATTGTAAGTCATACCTACCATTTCAATCATAATTTTCGCGTGTTATTTGAAGAGTAGGGCAGCAAAGTCAATTTTTTATTGGAGCATTACCGCAGTCGTTTATATCGCTCGTTTTGTTGCGAGAGTTTGCAGTAGCAACTGAATACCATCTTGTTGTATTTAACCTTTGTTATTTGCAAGAAATTCATAAATTGTCAACCTCTGAAAACTTTGAAACTTTGTTCATTGCCGAAGCACATGCCTTTTTTTGCTTAAGAAGCTACTTTAATCAAGTTCCAAGCATATAATTTCATGCACTCTCAAAACGTCTTCAAAATGCCAGAATTTTGTGGCTTTAGTCCACGGACAAACATAGCAACGAATTATTAAAGTCTTTTACTCAGTAGTAATTTTCACTCGTACTTTTCATTTACGTTCGTAGCAAACGCAGCCAAGGAGGCCATCTTGCCTTACTTCCCCAAGATTGTTGAAATACTCAAGGTATTGTCATTCAGCAGTCTTTGTTCGTCTGAGATATTGAAAGAAGAAGAGGTTTTTCGTTAGTCATTTTACATAAAACATCATTTTATTACCTTGATGGGATTATTTTAAAAAACTAACACTAAATAATGTTGGCACTTTGTGCTTTATTGATGGCAACCCAACAAATCGTTCAGAGCGACGAAAGAAAATTTCAAGCGTCATTTGACACTGACAGCTAATGCTCCAAGAAGGTTTGGACCTTCTTGATAGCGAAAGGAAAATTTGACAAAATTGTTAAAAAGTGGACATCCAAATGATGAATGAATGAATGCTCTTTATTTTATGGCGTGAACAGATTGCTGCCTACACGTTCAAAATTATGTTTGCAAGAATTAACAAGTCTTTATTCATTTACAAATTTACTTATTTATTTATTAATTAATTAATTTAATTATTTGTTTATTTATTTATTTGTTTGTTTGTTTGTTTGTTGGGTTATTTATTTATTTGTTTGTTTATTTGTTTTATTTATTCATTCATTTATTTAGTATTTGTTTTTTATTTATTTATTTATTTTGTTTACTTATTGAGCTTCCACTGTATAATCTAATTTTTCCTTAGGTTTATTTATCAAATCCTTCAGCAGCAGCCGATGGAAATTTATTGCAAGTCCAAGCAGTAGGTTAGTGTTAACATAAATAACAACAATAATAATAGTGATAATAGCAATTGTAATAATAATAAAGGTGAGTTACAATTATAACAATAACGACAATAATATTAGTGTTAGTGTAAATATTAATAATGTATTTATAATGATAATAGTATTAATATTAACATTGATACATGTAAAGTTACTCTAAAAAATAATTTCAATACCTCATCTCAGGTAGTATGGTTCTTGGAGCTGCAAGTCCATTCATATGTAGCTAATTGGAATCAAATAATACAGACCAGAGTTCAGCGGATGATTGTGCGTCGAACAACAAAAACAACAGCTACTATAGGAACAACAACAAAAACAGAAACAGCAGAAACAACAACAACAACAACAACTTTATTCGTATTATTTTTTTACAAGATAATCGCAGCCTGCAGAAACAGCAGAACTATCGAGGCAGGCTGCGATATTATATTTTTGGATCATTTATTTTGAAACAGAAGCAACAATAACAAACCTTTTTTGAGGATACTCTATTATAGTTGAAGCCATTCCCATTCAATCTAGAATTATCTAAATTAGTTAAGGTTTGTCACAATGAGAAGGAACTCTAGTTATTAAAAACATGCGGCAACAGGTGATTCCTATGAAAATCTCGATCGAGACATAAGTATTTCCAAGATATGAACATGTTTCTTTAGGAATTCAGAAACGTTTATATGCGTCAACAAGATTTGTTTTTACTTTTTCCAGACACATTAGGTGTTCTTGCTAGGACTGTTGGACAAGAGAACTTTCTACCTTTGGCTGAAGAATGTGTACAGTTAGGAATGGTAAGAAGAAAGTATTTGACCAGCTTTGCGAAAAATGTCGTCAGTCCCAACAATGTCGAGTCACTCAAATATCTTTCACGGTCCCTGCAATGAAAATAGTTTTTATAGGGTTCGTAAGGGCCATATAAAACCTAAAAAAAGCATGGAATTGTGCAAATTCCTTTCAAAACTATAGAAGTGTGATTTCGGTTATGGAATGTCATGGAAATGAAAGTTGCTGTGTTCTAATAAGGGTCGACAGTTTATGTTTAAGAGCCGAAACAGAACAGAAACTATTCAGTTTACCTACAGTAAGGTACACTTCCGTGAGATCAGACTTGTAAGTAAGTGTAAATAGGCGTCTCTATTTCCTAGAGGCTACCTGTTTTCTATCTTGAAGTTGGTTACTTCGCTCGAAAAAGCTTAGCTTGATGAAAGTTTTTGTCATCACCCAACAAAAGAGGTACAAAGTTATGTAAATGTAACGAAAAAGGCAATGCATAGACATGACGTCAAAGAGGTGCGAACCCTGAGTAATAAGCATAATTGTTGGAAAAATTGTTGAAACCCAAGTCTCTTACCAAAACCTCACCATAGCTCTGTTCTATAATAGCTTCGGTATTGTTTTTTGTTTTACTTCTACATATTTTAAAAGCATGTCTGTTGTAACGGAGCGACGGAGAACAAACTCACCACATCTTGGAACTGTTGCTTGCCCCTGTTCGTAACCAAAGGCTAGTTTTTTCTTTTGTTTCTCTAGCTTTAGTATTAAAACCAACAGTAACTTATATTTGATTTGTGGCCTTTTCTGGAAAAGTAGACAAACTGTGAAGGTGGACTCTCACAGGCCACAGAAGGGATTAGAGGTAGAACAAGTAGTTAGTGTTATTTTGTAAAAGCAATGTAAATTAAGGCAAGAGGGGTTTTCTGGAATTTGATAAGTAGTCAGATAATTTTGCGAGCTCGATTAATTGATTAGAAAATATCTAATAAGTAGACTAAGACACGACTTTCTCAGATTATGTTCCCTCCTCGCTGCAGAAACTTATAGAAACCGACAATGACCCTGATTTAAGAAGATGCACGTAAGTTAAAGTCTTGGCTTGTACTCGTAATTCCGCCCTTCCTTGCCACACGTTGCGGCGTTGCTTGTGACGTTCAGTCTATTACCCATTTGTTGTGTCGTTTAATGGCTGTGTTTGGTCAACGCTTATCTGTGTATTCTATCATACGTGATAACAGAAGCGCTTTGCCTTTATAAACCTGCTCTACGTAACCATTATTATATTAACGGAGTGACATCTGCCATTTCAGGTATGGTTTATTCGCATCTGTGTCGACAGTACTAAAGAAAGGGATGGGAAAATATCTTCAGCAGATCGTGCCCCTCATGGTCGGTTCTCTACAGTCTACTGAAGGAATAGTAGTGAGTCAATTGCTTACATTAAAACTGATGTTCATGAACTAAAACACACTGCTGTGCAGTGTTTTCTGCCTTTCTGACTGAAGTGCCTGTGTAAATCTATTTGGATATGAGTGGTGAACTTGTCAGAGGAAAGAACAAATATTAGTTTCTTAAGTAAGGGTTAAGCTCCCCACGTAATCACTCCCGATGAACGATTTTCCATCATACCACAATTTCAACATTTTTGACTAGTTAGATGTTCCGATTTCAACTAGTGACATTATTTGATTTTTTGATCGATGTACATAATAATCCTCATTGTTGAACCCGCCCCTTTCCCCCACACCTCTTCAGTTGCTATGACGAAAATCTAATCAACGAAAAACACTACACGTCATCTTTTATTTATCAAGTCTACATTTGGAAAGGGAGTTGACTCGTAAGTATCGGATTTTGCAGTTGCTTAAGCGTCTATTTCGCTACAAACACTTTTGACATTGGTGGGTTTATTTGCATTGTTTTACACTGGACTTTTCTCAGAATAAACATCCAAAACCCAGCAATTACTTGAGTTTAAAGTAACTTCAAATAATATGTTTGATCTTGTAAAAATTGAAAATATAATTTTAAGAAGATTTTTGGGTTTTTTTGTTATTTCAGTTTTAGTGCTTTCCAAAATGTGTTTGTGTTTTATTGGGATCTTGGAATCATACAGTTAACAGCACCTTTAATCAGTCTGATTCTCACCAACAGACGCACTATACCAGTGACAATGATCCAACATTTCTACTCGATGAGGAAATAGATGATGAAGATGATGATGATGACGATGAGATTACTGGGTAAGTCAGTAGTGTTGGTGGATCTCAACACTTGCAGGGGCCGATTCAGAAATTTTGGGAAGGGAGTGGGGGATGAAAGGGGGGGGAAGGAGGGAGAAAGGTGGAAACCACAACTTTGGAATAGGATGCTGGAAAAATATTTTTGCAGTGTTTGACATGTGGCAGCAAACAGGCCATGTCAAAAACAAAGTTTTTGTTTTGTTTATTTTCTATATATCCTTAATGTATCTGTAATTGTATTGAACAGGTACAGTGTTGAAAATGCATATTTGGAGGAGAAGGAAGATACATGCAATGCCCTTGGAGAGATAGCAGAGCAGACCAGGTAATGAACTTTATGAAGTATTAGTTGGAGTGTCTTTGCTCATTTCTTGAAAATCTAGGTTTAATAATTGTCGGTGCCGCAATGGTCGAGTGGTTGGCGAGTCTCACTTGTAACCCAAAGGTTGTGAGTTTGAACCCCGGCCTGACTATTGTGCTGTGTCCTTGAGCAAGGCACTTTACTTGACTTGCTCCAGTCGACTCAGCTGTAAGAACGAGTACCGGCTTCCGCCGGGGGCTAACCTGCGATGGATTAGTGTCCTGTCCAGGGAGAGTCATGGACTCTCATCTGCTTAACACTATGGAAACCGGAGATAAGCGCCGGCCTAATGGGCCACTTGGCTCGGGAGAGGATTTAGGTTTCGCTTTTAGTGTTTTCACCTATTCTGATTGATAATGCCTTTGCATTTATCTGTAGTACGGAGTTTATTCCATTCCTCGATGAGGTGTTCAAGGAAGTCTTTAAGTTAGTACAAGTAAGTTGTTTGCTTGGAATCTAACTTTATGTTTATGTTATTTTTGTACCAACACTTACCAGTAAACATTAGATTAGTCATACACTTTTAAGTGTTTTGCATAAAAAAAGACAGTCACTTTAGTTATAGTTTCTCCAAAAAGATGTATTTCAAGCCTCTGGCAACAAGACCTTGATTTCTCCCGTTACACTCGCGTGGAAACCTTTTAATACTTGTTGTTTTCATTCTAGTTTGTATGACTACATGTAAGTCGTGTGATGATGTGCTTTAAGTGTTTTTACGGTAGTGACTCGTAGCACCATGTCTCGATTTGAGACAAACAATCTGATCGTAGTTTAAACACTCCGACCTCGGGTTCTCATACCCTTGACTTCTTTAATTTTGCTCACGCACAACCAATTTGGGTTAAAAATACCTTTGCTTTGAATCTCAAATCAGACGTGCACCGACTGATTGGAAGGTTTTGAAAAGTTTATTTTCATTTCCAGTTTTATTACTTGCAATTTCGCTATATAAGAGAGGGTGGTAGACACCATGCAAATTGACCCGAGTATTCCCTTTTGGAATGTGTTGTCAACACAGGGAGGTGTTGTTGTGTGGTGCTCAACAAACTAAATTCTCATTGCTGGAGCTGTTCGGTTAAAAAACAGACTTGGTTTGTTAGTTTCATGCCAGATAGAGGAGCGGAAATACGATTATCGCTCGGGCGCAAAGAACATCAAATTATCAAAATATGCTAATTTATTAAATACCGAGCACTGGATATTGAAATTCCGGTAATCTGATTGGCTCTCTACTCACGGTATAAATCCTATATACTGAAACCCACCGAGGGTTTCGACTTGGTAGAAAATAGAATTCGAGATATTTTATCCAGTGTTTGGTATTTAATAAAACAATTACTCCACTCACGCTTGTTGGATATGAGCTTATGATAGCCGACACGGTGCTTCGCACCTCGTCCGCTATCTAAAAGCTCATATCCAACGCGCGTTCGTGGAATAACTGTCAAATATACAGTTGCGTCTCCAGTCCCTTCCCAACTCCCTGGTCAACCCAATCCAACCGTAAAATACCGAGCCCAAACTTAACCACAATTTAAATGTTAGGTTAAAACTAAGAAAATGTTCACATGAGAGGTTGTAAGTGCAC
Organism: Umimayanthus nakama; assembly: GCA_027574985.1. Classification (NCBI taxonomy): domain Eukaryota; kingdom Metazoa; phylum Cnidaria; class Anthozoa; order Zoantharia; family Parazoanthidae; genus Umimayanthus; species Umimayanthus nakama. The sequence continues at coordinate 15,503 of JAOBRG010128881.1, read as the reverse complement.
TTAATTTCTGTAAATGTTATTATTGTGTATTGTTATTATTGCTGTTGTTTTTATTGTTATTACAATTGTTGTTATCGTTATTGTTGTAATTATTGTTGTTTTATTATTACTTTTGTTATTATTATTATTGTTATTGTTGGGGGATTTTTTGTTGTTGTTGTTGTCGTTGTTATTTTTATTATTAGCTGTTAACTGGATAATCCCCTCGCTCCAGTTCCCCCATGTTGGTGTACGAAAAGGAGCTGTAACTGCTATTGGCCAGTTCTGTTGCGTTTTGCACAGAATATTTAAGGAGACTGGGGCGGAAGATACGGCACCATGTAAGTATTATAAAGAACTGAAAGATTTATCCTCAGAAATTCCTTTAAAGTTGCAAACTTTTTTATACTCTGTCTCATTTGACCGAAATTACTCGGCTTGTTAAGTTATATTACTCAGTGTATATGATTGTTCCTTGCTCTGTGGAGTTTGTACTAATTATTTATATTAACAACTGAACTAAGTGGAGTACAGTTTGGTCTTAAATCATGCGCGTGATTTCGTCACTGATCGAGCGCACAGCGTGGGTTTGATTTATGACTAAAGAACCGTTTGACATGAAGTTCAGGTGCAAGTTATGTTTATTTTGAAACCGCTTTTTTATAAGCAAAATTTAATGCTTTTTAATTAGCGTTTGAAGTCGGTTGACTGTTGTAGCTTTTCCTGCTTTTTGATTGGTTGTTCAAAATGGTGCGATTACAGACTCAAAACCGTGTGCTTGATCCTGTCATCAGTGCTGTTGACAATCAATCAGAATACAGGAATAATCTATGATTTCAAAATATTTATAAAAAGAGCTTGAAACAGCATCTATACTGGGGGTAATACTGCTCTCTAAATTCCAGTGCAAGTTATGCTGGGTGTGGCCGTGCCTATCCTTATTACAACTATAACCAAAGACAAGGATAGGACCGTTGTCATGGCAACCTTACAGGCACTTAATGAGATGCTGAAGTCAATCAAAGGTGGAGTATTAGAAGGAAAGAATCATACCGAGGGACTGGTGACAAGTCTGAGAGGCGTATTCTTGCAGCAGGTTAGTGCCCGGATGTTTCTCAATGGGCCTTTCACTTTTTCGCGCAATCTCGGCGAGTCGGAAAAGTGGCTCAAATTAAGAACGTTATGTATTGAAATTCAGCGTCAAATACCTTTTATTCACTATAGTTTTAGAAAGTTATGAATTGAAAAAATGTGTGTTACTAGAGAGGAACTGAATGCCAAAACTTGAGGCATGTAGCCGAATATCTGATCACGGTTGCTGGTATCACTTAGGTTAACTGTACGAAAAGCACGTGCTTTGTGTCTATTTTGACGTGTCTCCTTCCCCTGCCACCCTCCCTTAAACAGACAGCCTGCCAGGACAGTGATGACGATGGCGTGGACGATGAACAGCAACAAGCTGAGTTTGATGCCATGTTGATTGAATACGCTGGTGATATTCTGCCGTCACTTGCCGCAGCCATGGGGGGACCGCAGTTTGCACCCTACTTTGCTGGCTTTTTGCCATTCTTGTTGAAGAAATCGGTGAGTAACGCAGTGCTTGCAGTTTTTGCAGCCAGCCACAAAGAACAAACTCTAAAGTCCTGTTTTGCTTTTCATGTTCTTGCTTATCTACTCCAACCGTTTATTAGCGGTTGTAATATAGTGCTCTCTCTCTTAACATCTGGAAATTTTAGGTTCCAATGAAAACGAAACCAACAGAAACATTTTGATCAAAATATCATCTCCATTAGTACGATGCCATTTATTTGTTGAGCTGCATTTTAAAAATACCAAGTTTCGAATCATATTTATTATGAAGGAGGTTAGAAGAGAGATTTTCCGTCCCTTTTTATGAAACCTTACTGAGTTAAAATTTGATTGATCCTTATCTTCAAATGTTTACTTTCTTCCACTTCTTAATAGTAAAACTTTTCTCTTTTCGATGTTTGCTATACTTAGTAAATAGGGAACCTCAAAGAAACTCGAAGTCATCAGAATATGACTTGTCGAGTAGCTTCATGAAAAGTTGCAAGGGTTAAAAAGCAATCTGTTTGGAGTCGTGGAAATTAGGTAGGAGGCACAGATAGAGTATTGGAATTGGCGTGGTTTATCATTTCTTAGAAAATCAGATCAACTTGTTCTGTGCTTCACTTGTCTAAAGTATTTAATTGTCTTTCTATTTAACAAGCGCAAGACGTGCCAAGTTCCTGACAAATCATTCGCTCTTGGAACCATGGCAGAAGTAAGCGTAGTTTAATAATAATAATAATAATAATAATAATAGTAATAATAATAATAATAATAGTAATAGTAATAGTAATAGTAATAATAATAATAACGGTTTATTACCAATTACACCTCCAC
>JAOBRG010128881.1:0-13018 GCA_027574985.1 Umimayanthus nakama | reverse complement strand
TAATAATAATAATAATAGTAATAGTAATAGTAATAGTAATAATAATAATAACGGTTTATTACCAATTACACCTCCACTACAGTGGCTCTTCGCCTGGTAAGATTTTAACTATGCTAAAAACAATTACAATTACAACAATTACGAGACCTGGTAAGATGTTAACTATGCTAGAAACAATTACAATTACAACAATTACAAGACTTGTAATTACAAGGATAACGCTACCAAATGCATACTACTAAACTTAGCGTATTTTTTTAATATTACCGCTGTACTGTGTTTAGTTTTGTAATTTAGGAAATAAATGGCGTTTAGTTCTATTTTAGCAAGAGTAAGACTGAAGTCCAACTAGTTTCTTGCCCGAAAGTTTAGGAAATGGAAGTTGTCTTTATTGCCACGTAGAGAACAGTAGACTTGTGCGTTTTCTTCAGTGTAGCTTTTAAGTTGACCGTTTCAAAACAACTAAATAATTTCACGAGTATTCAATTTGTCTTTCTATGAAAATGAGAGATTTCATTGGAAAAACTAAATTAACAATTTTCGTGACGCATGGCCACTGACTGACTTGAAAGGGGATCCACGGGCTTGCTATCAGGTTTTCAGATTTCAAATTTTCAGATGTATTTTTTAGTTGACATTTCATTTTACACGATTTACAGGAAGATAGTAATAACTGATCTAGACAGGCCAATTGATTAGTTCACTAAAGAAAAGAGAAATAAATACAACAAGATGACTAGTAAGGGTACAACTAAGTTTAAAACTAAATTTTTAAAGAATCTGCTATCAGGATGGAAACATATATTTAGCTGAGGTTTTATCGAAGAGTTTTGAACTGATGAATTTATTTTTCAACTTATAGTACAACAGAACTACCCAGTTTCTCTTGGCTCCCCCAACAACATCATAGAGGTTAAGCTGACATACTTCAGTAGGAGTTATAATGCACTGCAAAGTGCGTTTGTTTCTTGAAAACTTCGATCTCTCACTTAGCATTCGTAAGAAAAACGCATAGCACTCGTTCGATCTTGCCCACTACATTCTTCAGTGGCGTTGGTACTTGGTATAAGTAACATAAGAACAACCTGATGTCGGGGTTGCGAGTTACTCAGTGTCCAGTGACTCTCCTCAGGTCATCCTAGAGCTCGGCAACGCCACCGTCCCGTTCGTTCAACACTTGTACCCAGTCTTCTTAAAAGCGCTCTCAGACGAAGATGACGAGGTCAGAGGGAATGCTACGTACGGGATTGGGCTGATTGCTGCCAATGGTGGAGAGGCAATTTTACCGTATCCTGAATACATGCTGATCAACATTCTGATAGATTTTGGTATTGAATTACATCAGTTATTGCTAAGAAAAATGCAAAAGTATTTGTTTTACGTGGTAGATAAGTCCAGGAATAACCAAGATTTAAAACTAACATAAAAAGCAGTTTAATTTATTTTGGCTGTGTGTTTTTTATTATTTTCACATATCACCACTGCGCACTTTCTGACTGTTTGCTTCAGTTTAACTTACTTCCGAACTTACTTTCGTACTTGTGTGCTAACTGCCAACCTTCTCATTTTCTTACTTACTTGTTTTCTTGCTTACTGACCAACTTGCTTTGTAAGTTAGTTATTTTCTTACTTTTCTGAGCATTTGCTTTTGTGTGTGTGTTTTTTGTGTCATTCTCTTCTTTACTTAAGCGCTTACTCGGTTTCTTACTTGCCAATTTACTAACTTACGTACTTACGCACTTATTTTGAGGTTTTGCAAGATCAATAAGCACAGTGGAGTCACATTTTGCGTCTCAAAAGAGGACGTATAGCACACGCAAGTCTTTTTGTCGTCTACGTGCCCATATGTACTTATTAATCAGCTCAAGCCCTTGATTATTTCCTCCTTAATACAGACTTACACAGTAATTACCCAGTCATTGTTGAATCGCTGTTTAATTTACTGAAATGTAAACAACCCCCCAACGTGGTGGACAATATCTGCAGTGCGCTGTGTCGCATGGTTATGACCAATGCTCTCGCTGTACCAATGGACCAGGTAGCTACGAATGTTTTACTACTACTACTATTACTACCACTACCACTACGGACCACTACTACTACTAATACTACTACTACTACTACTACTACTACTTCTACTACTACCAATACTACTGCTACCACTACTACTACTACTTCTACTCAGTACTACTGCTACTACTACTACTACTACTACTACTACTACTACCATTACTACTACTACTGCTACTTCTACTACTACAATTACTACTATAACTACTACTACTACTACTTCTACTACTACTGCTACTACTACTACCACTACTAATACTAATACTACTACTGCTACTACTACTACCACTACTACTGCTAATATATAATAATAAGAACAACAACAACAACAGTTATAGTTATAATAATTGTCTTTATTCTTTACAAGGTAATTTTGCAGCGTACATGTATAAATTACTCATAAGTATAAATTTTTTAAACTATAAAAAACTTGTCTGTTTTCCCCATTGTGTATCTGATCTTGTTTGACATTATCACTGTGTGAATTTACCACTCGGTTTGATTTTGTGTTTACTTCAAAGTTTGTGTTTATGATTATCTGTTCCTTTCTCGCGATATTTTGTTTGCGTGAATAATTGATTTTGTGATTATCTTTTATTTTGTGTGATATTTTGTTTACCTATTAAAATATTTGTCTTATCTGTTCCTTTGTGTGGTTATTGACCTTGTTTTTACGTTAATAATTGTTTGTTCTCATGATTGTCTGTTGATAAAGAATCTGGTAAACCCCTTTTCCAAAACCGGCAAAAAACTATGCATGGTCTGCCGTGAGTTAGAATACACCTGTTTATTTCTCCGAGTGACTTTTTTCCATCCATCTTTGTCTAACCTCCCCGCAGACGCTTGATTTTATTCACATCGAGATTTTCCCTTCGTAGAGAGCTCTCGGTGAGAAGAAATCTAGTATTTCGCGGGGTGCCTGTAATATGTTTCTTTTTGTTTGTTTTGTTTTTCGGCCAATATCTGACACGCAACTCTCGTTTTCTAGCACTTTGACTTTTTTTTAACACATATGTGTTACTGTGTCTGACGGGAAGTCTTCAAGAAAAATAAATGAATTGTGATAAACGGATGGAATGTACATTAACAGACCAAAAGGAAGACATAACCTCGTCCCCAGAATTCGTTTTGACGTCCTCAAACCGCAAAAATGAGATCTGGGGACGAAATCCAGGCAGACAGACAGATCTTCTGTCTGTCTGTCTTTCTATGTGTCCCAGTTTGAGTGTTAATGTATATTCCGTGTATTTATTACAATTCCTTTTTTTATCTCGAAGGCTTCCGTTGATTAGTTTTTACGGTTTCTCTTCTCGTTTTTCATGTCTTCCTGTTCGAAAACACTTTGACTAAAAGCTGAAGTGTAGTCGTCTACAGTGAAACTAATGGCTGACCCATGTCTAGGTTTTCCCCGTCGTCATTCAATGCCTCCCGCTCAAGGAGGATTTCGAAGAAAACCCGACCGTGTACTCGTGTATAATGGAACTGTTCAGTGACCAGCACCCACAGGTGAGCTGCAGCGGTGACGTCATGTGACGTGCGTCTTTTAGTTGACATCAGAAAACCACCTTAAAGACTACAAACTACCATATTCCCTCTATTAAACAGAAGTTCCGGGCCCCTCCTCTTTTCACGCCTCAAAGCTCCTAATTTTAAACTCAGATTTTGCAACCGGGACAAACTTGGCGTGCGAACGAGTCTTCTCGCTCTAAAACACATGACTTCTAAAGATTGGGGCTTCATTTTGAAAGAAATAAAAACAAAGTGCAAAGATAGCGGTTGGGTAACGACTGCTAGCGTTGTTTTGTAACTTTTGGCGGTCTTGACAGCTCAAACTTCGCGCTTTGACCAACAAGTAAGCAATCAGTAAAGCGTAAAGTCGGAGGTGTCCCTTCCACAAAGAATGAGATATTGGCTCGACGACGTCCCCCAGGCCCGGGGGCTAATAAGAAGAAATACGGTACTTCGAGTTATCAAGTTTTCTTTATTCAATTTTTAAGTTAAGTTAAATTCTGGAAATGAATTTTTCGAAAATAGGTAATTTCTGACAATTAGATTCATGATAAACATTGTTCATTTGTTGCCATGAGAACAGAGTCCATTGCCCTATTACGAACAGTCCACCAAATTCTCCCTGATAAATTTGGAGAAAAACCAGTGTTTAGTTGTTATTAACCGAGAGTAGGAGTCGGGAAATATCAAACTGACGCCTTGTTGTATTGATCGAGCGATAACTTGGTATAGACCAGTTTCGTATTCCCAGTTGCCGCTGTTTACGAATATTTAACATCAAGACGAGGCTCGTGCTGTAAAAACGAGTCTATAGTCATTGTAAACAGCGGCAACCGGGAATACGAAGCTGGTCTATTCCGGTAAAGACCGAACCTTCGAGGGTAAATAAATACTTTATTATATGGTATTTAAAACTATGTTGACACCATGCAAACTTCTCAAATCTGCTTATGAACGCGAACGTTAGTGACAGTCCATTTAATAAGGAGCTCCTTTCCCTTCTTTCCTCCCCAGTCCCCCTCTTCCATTTATTTCTTCTCTCCCTTCCCCCCCTCCCCTCCCATTTTTCTCCTTCCCTTTTGCGCTTGCTGCGCAGGCTATCCGATCATGAGACTAGAACACAATAGCCGACAAGGGGTTCGAGTTTCTTTAAAACCAGTAAACTAGAGTTAAATGAAGGTACTAACTGATGACGACGACAACAACAATATCTTTATCTGTACTCAATGCTCTACACATGCTCATGCGGGCGTACAAGCATGGTGGACAACTCTCAGCTGCCGAAACTTACGCAGAAAAATTGATTTATTTCTTGACACTAGCATGTCCTGATGGCATTACTTCACTTTTATGTTTAACTACTACCTTTTATCGTAGTGGCACTAACACGAGAGTCACTGGAGCAACTACTGGACGAAAAACTTAAACCGATTCTTTCAAACATGACCAGCCTAACAACCACAGTCGAAGATTTACGTAAATCATTTCAGTTTGTCTCCAGTCAGTTCGACGAGATGACTCGAAGATTGAAGAACAGCTCTTTGTCTCGAGAAAACAACATTCTAAAGTCAACTGTAGGTTTTAAGTTTTAGCCAGAGAAGCGACCGCTTTAAAAATTATTGCAATCAGCACTTTTTTGCATTCTTTACCGTTGGCCTCTCCAGTTCTTACTCGAACCATTACTTGATAACAATAATTTGCAGTGAAGAAACCGTTGACATTACGGGGGATCCAGAACGCTCAATAACCAATTATGTCTGCCACTGTTTTGTACAAACGCCATTTTACTATACTTAACCTTTTCAGGTAATGCATCATCTTCCTCAGCTGCTGTCGGTGTTTGCCCAAGTTCTACCCTCTCCGACACTACAGCAAGGTGAGCAAACATGCGACATTTCTGTGTACTCTGTGTCTGACTTGTAACAAGGTCATCAGCGAACTAGCTCAGTCCCTAGTTATGTGGTGCGTCATATCACTGCTTCCTATAAATCTGCTCGTTCAGACTTCCGTTCATCCTCCAAAAACATATTGTCTGTTCCAAGAATTAACACTCGATCAACAAAAGGTCGCGGGTTCAATCCCCGGCCTTGTCGAGGGTTGAACTTTGGGCGACCTTCTTTCGCCACACCATCCGTGGACAGGGACGTTAAGCCGTTGGTCTAGTCTCTCGACGTTCTATCGGGGGACTTAAAATGAGCCACACACTTGTCGATAGAAGTAGGCTAGTGCCGGTATTGTGGACTGTCACCTCCTCCCCTACAAAGGGAGTCATGTGCTCCCGGCTGAGCACCACACACAGCAAAATTTGTAAACATAAACTAATAAATGAAAATTATACGACCGACTTGTGTTAACCTATAAAAATGCACAACCCTGGTCGTAAAGCATAATTAGCCTTATCTTTCAGCAATTGCTGAGCTGGTCTTGATCTAAATCATCAAAGTTACTCATACCGCGTTCATACCGAGCACTAAATATATTTATATTAAACTGGTTCGACAGGTTTTCAAGCCAGTTTGAGTACTGCAACTGTCAAGTTAATTTTCAACTACGATTAACTAAAACCTGTTTAACGAGAAGTGTGAACGTGGCTTTAGTTTTGTATTTTGCTGGTTTCGTTTTCCTCGTGCACTGGTCAGCGGATGGTACGCAGCAACGCATATAATGCAGGGCTCCTATAGTTCCTTTCATTTTCAGTGCTCGTCGGTATTGCGATTTGCAACTGGCAACGTTTTTAAAACAGTCAAGTACATAACTCTTTAATCTTGCTTCCTTTTCAATTTTGCTGCATAACTAAACAATGGCTGTTGATAACTTTAGTTTTAACCAGTTTTAACCCCCCCCCCCTCCTCAAAAAAATTAGGCAATCGGCGCTCGCCTTAAAGACCGTTGGAACAGGTTTCTTATAATTGAGTTACCTCCTTGCGCAGGATGTAGATAGCAGGTGTAATACAGTAGCACTTATCCAACGTGAAAACCAACTTAGAAGTAGACGACCAACGCTTGTTGTTGGTGGAGCTTGTGACCTTTTTATTATCAAATCTCTTGTTTTCATTGGTTAACAGATATCCGCTCGGGATTACTGAACATGTCAAGAAGAGTACATCAACAGTTCCCGCAAGACTTTGAGAAGGTGTTGGCTTCTCTTCCTCAGGAGCATGCGTCAGTGCTACTAGCCGCTGTTTCACCCAGTTGATGATCGTGGGCTTGGAAATAGAAAAATTTGTGTGGTGAAAATGAACATGTTGACAGAATATGAGTGCAGAAAAATGCTATTTTGTTCTGCGTTTAAAATCTAGAGACGGCCGGAGTTATACATGCAGCTGTGAGACTTTTAACATCTCGTGCGAGGCTCTGGAGACGTCAGTTGCTTTTATAATATTTATAACTCAAGAAAATATTTGAGAGATTTACCGATTCTATTTAGACTTCTGCTGCGACGGATGGACCGCAGAATGACATTCATTCAATTATTGACATATCTTTTCGTTCAGGTATCTGACGTTCGCGCAATAGGAAAACAGTGAACAAATGCTGAGAAGGGAGGGGTGGGGGTAAGTAGAGGGAGAGGTGCGTAGGTCAGTTTGAAAGATGAAAGGTTGCACCACCATTTATAGACTTGAAATTTTATATCTTTCCACATGTTGGAGTTCTTACACCTTTTCTCATATGGCTTAATCAATACCATGAATCCAATTATCGAGGTCCTGAAGGTAATGAGGCATCTAAGAAGGCAACACGATTACCGAACAATTTGGCTGACAAGCTGGACATAGAGAAGTTAGTTGTGGGGCAGTTTCCCGTTCTTCTCTTAGAAACGTCACTGCTTTTGAAAGCCTTTTTTCAAGAATTTGAAATTGACCCTAGAATTTAGACTTTAGTCTCTAAGAACCATTCAAGTTAGTATTGTGTATTTTACCATCCTATTTTTGTTGTTCTAGCGACTTATTGCAGTGTATAAAGTCGCTTTCTATTTGATGGTCTAGCCGGTCAGTTCTTAGGTGGAACGCATGAGTTCTCAGGATAGATTCTTGGCCAAGATGGCCTTGTTCATTGGGGAGAGGGGCTTTTATGGATCAAACCGCTCGTTTCTCCCACTCCGGTCGGCCAAAGCACAAAAATTTAAATAGTTTGGCGAGAAAAAAGTATGTGTGTGCCTTGCTCTTTTCCATTTAAACCCACCCAGACCAGGCAAATAAAAAGCGACGTCAGGGTAAAAGTCGACGGTATGAAAGCAACTATCTACAAAGCCTAAGAACAGAATGCCTTTTGGACGTGTAATGCTTTATCATGATAATATCACGGTTCTCAAAAGGTAAGCAGGCTTCTACATGCAACCCTGGCGAAGGTTGTCCTAAGCGTAAATAATAGACATTCTAACAAGTTTCTTTCTTATGATAATTATTTCCTTATTATTTCCGCTTTCCTAACTGTGCCAGGACAACCTTGGCCTCGGTTTCATGTAGAGGCTTGGCTACCTTTCAGAAACCGTGAAATGGGCCATTCGTTCTTCTAGAGAAACTTCAGGCCAGTGTCTTCAGCGGGAACTCCCAGTGTCCCTGATTTATCATTTTTCAGCTGTAATGCGATATTACGCAGGCGCCGACATGGCTGCCACGGATTTCTTTCGATCATACAGATTTGTGCTTTTTTCAATACCTACCCTTAGAAATTTTTACAATTCATCAATTTCTTTAACTGCGTCAGATAATCGTTTACAGAAGTTTCTGAATTCACGTGCAATTGAGTGTCCTTGTCAAATTCCTCGAGTCTCGGTGTCTGTTAACATTGCTGCTTCTGCCGGCTTTCAGCCATGTCGCCCAGCGTTGGGAGTTTGGCACTAGCATGGATTTATCTCTCTCTGCATCCCAGGACATGATCCCGTAATTGAAATAACCATTTACGTGGGCATCGCCATCAACCCGGGACCAAAGTCTACGGTTCCTCAGCAAGATGGGCATATCTTTGGAAATATCAATCACTACTTATTATTATTTTTAGCAGTATAATGCGAAGTACAAACTGACATGGTGTTTTTTCGTGTTCCATCTGTTTATTCATGATTTTACCATACTCTTTTGGTATGATAGTAACGAAAAATGGCCAATTAAATGTGGTCTAGTATTCTGCATAAATTTTATGGCGTTATAAATAATTTCTTTCTGAACTGGAAATATAATTAACAAAGACCCTGTTTGATACTTTAGTTATTTCACCAGCGAAGCACGCAAGCTCCTTACATCCCGTAAAATTTGAACCCTGAAACAGCCATTAACTAGCTTTTTCTGTAGCCATCTCGTTTGCTCCTGCAGGTAACACCGCAGAGGAACCTAGTACGAGTGTTCTGACTGGTTTCAAAACTTGCGCTTGCTCCATGTTCCTTTTTCACGAGGAAAAAATGTTGACGCAAACAATGCAAGAACAAAAGGGAAAGGTCCTTGTGTTTGCACCAGTTCTTTTTCCTACTTCAAGGCCATTTTCATGGTGAAGTAAGAGCTCTTGAACTCCCCATTTTTACGCGCTTATTCATAAATAGCAGCCAGGCTTGAGGCAGGAAACGTCGTATTACAGAACTCTTTTCCTCCGGGAGATCGTCGAAATCGATTTCATTGACCAATTTCTTGATTTTGAGCATTTTTGGAGTTTTCCGTAAAATCCAAGACGACCATCATAAAATCAACATATGACGTCATAGGATGATGCTTATTAAATGATTAATTGATATTGGCCTAATTAGGTGTGTGTACCAACTTTGATTGGAGTTGCTTTAACCGTTTCAGAGGTAAAATGCTGCGGGCATTACCCCCCCCCCCGTGTAGAACCAACCCGCGTAAGATGAGGTTAACCCTTAAACTGATAGGGGGGGTTCGTTGAACCCCCCTCCCCTCGATTTTTTTGATCTTAAATTTTTGCCGCCTGACCAATTGCCAAATGCTTTTGCAAAACTGTTCCTCGATAATAAACACATCTTTTGACACTAATTAAGTGATGTCATCATTGATGACGTCATCGTGCTAATTAGCCGAAATCAAACTGTCAATTTTTGAAATAAAAATGACTAAAAACTCAGTTATTCATATTTTTCTGCTTATTTCGTAGTTTTTGCAAATAAAATGTTGTTTTCTAGCTATTTCCAATAGAATTTCTTAACTTAGGCAAAATCTAAAAAATCGAAAATCCAAGATGGCGGCCATCTTGAATTTTTGTGTTTGCTACCATGGCAACAGCGGCTAATTAAGTGATTACTGTTACTATGCAAATTAATTAGTGGGTCATATACTAATGCATGTGCACATCTTTAACCGTTTCAGAAATCTTGGGGGGGTACTCAACGAACCCCCCCCCCGCCCCCCTTGCCGGTATATGTGTGGCAAAGTAGCCTGTCTGTTTAAGGGTTAAGGTGATCTCGTTAAGAACAAGACATACCCAAATGGTTGACAGAAGTTCTTTTACCAGTGTTTTAGGACGATTATAATTGAACGAATCTCGGTAATAAAATAAGATTTTCTGAAACACGAATTTTAAAGGTTGCTTTTTCCTCCCTTGCAGCTCAATCGCTGCGTCAAAGATATTTGAATTTAAAATCACCTGAAATAGTCCGTTTGTTCCCCGGGAGAAAGCAATTTTTTTTAAACGTTCATGTTGTTGGGGGTATGATTTCAAAACAGCACTGGCGATTGGGGATGTTTGATTTATTCAAATAAACTGATCGAAAGAATTGCATGCATGTTTTATTTTTAAATAATGTTTGATATATACTTAGTTTATCATTTCGGTAGTTATAACAAGCAGTAAATATTGATGTCATTACAGTTTTATATGTATTAACCTTTAGTCGACGTATCAATGTTTATTAAATATTATTTTTAATACAAGCTTGGGAACGGAAGATATTTAAACAGGTTTGTCTTTCAAATTTGTTTGTATGTCGTAGTAAGAGCAGTCATAGGAAAATATGTCGTTCAAAACCTTGCTGCAAAAAATACTTCTCGTCCGGCATAGTGAAGTATCGTGCAAAATACTCTATGTCAGATCTAAAAAACTGTTTATTCTGTTTTGGATGAAAAAAAACCAATTGTTTCATAGACTTGTTAACGAACAGTGTATACAATTCCGCAAATGGAGTATATAAGAAACAAGAACATTTTTCAACATGAAATTCCTTCAACTTAAAATTTGAATTTATAAAACTCGTTAGAAAAATATTTCGATAAACTATTATTAGAAAAACAGAAACATTTTGGCTTATCGTGCGAGTTGTTCAAAAGATCGCTTGCAAACCCACAGACTAAGGAATAATCATCTGCGGGGAGGCAAATGAACCCTGAAGGGGCGCTTCAACTTGAGTCACTGTCCCTGAGCCATTGATGTGACGAGCCGTTGATAAAGTGTTTAAAATGCCTGAAGACGTTTGTCCCTAAAGACTCGTATTCGCCAGCAACAACCTAAAGCAAGAAAATTATAAGGTGTTGATATAGGTTAAGATATATGAATACAAACGTGGTTTCGGTCTTAACCATCTACTGCTTTTTCCTTATTTGTAAACACATTGTAAGACACTCTTATGCGGGAGTAATGAAAACAACAAGTATTATTATTATTATTATTGCTAATTTGTTGTTATTATTGTAACTGTGCGATTATCTTCAATTCTTCAGGGCCTTGTTTGCAATACTCATGTTCTCAGCTACTTTAATCAGCATCTTGTAAACACAACGCCTTCCTTGTTCTTATTACTTTTTCTTAATTATTATTTTTATTGTTATTATTATTATTATTATTATTATTATTATTATTATTATTATTATATTTTTATCATTTTTATTTTTATTTATTTTATGTTTATGCAGATTTAAAAGTAGATGGTACGCAGCCATTTGAAAAATAGTAAATAGTCGATACTGGAACCCGGAAAGGAACATTGGGATTCAAGCCGCACAAGAAATTATAATCACTGTCATAGCAGTAAAATTTAAAAAATATAGAGTACTGGTTCATCATAATGTCACGGCCATACATTAACAACCTTCACGGGTGCATTATCACTTACAATGACTGTACCCAAAGTTCCTTTCGGTTCCAGTATCGACAGTTGACTATGACAACCTTTTTTGAAATAGCTGTATATACGTAGGTGCAGAAAGGAAGATCTTGGTATATTATTAAGTTATGGATGTGAGATAGTGGATAAGTGCATTTGGGTATTCGTATATACTAATACAGCTAAGCCTTATACAACAGCTACGAGTGCCTTTTAACTGAGATTAACATTTCAAAGTTGAAGAACTTGAAGGGAATATATCAAGAAAAGGAGACGAGGATTATGTTGTATCTTTATAAATATATACACTGTTGACTCAAGTTTAAATGAGCTTGCATGCAGATAATTCGTTGGCGAACCAAGTCTTTTCCTCAGAGGAAACGTACCAAGTTAGACAATTTGAGACAAGTTAAGCTGAATCTCGAATGCTCGAGAGAGTCACTCAAACAAAAGACAGTTTATGCATCGGCTTTAAATTGCATATATATTATAACTACAGGTAGGCCTACTCCGGGTCCTTAAGTCGCCTTAAATCTCCTTAAGTTGCCCTAAGTCGCCTTAAGTCGCGGTCAAATTTTTAACGAATTCCCTTAAATCGCCTTAAGTCGCCCTAAGTCGCCTTAAGTCGCGGTCAATTTTTTTACCGAATTCCCTTAAATCGCCTTAAGTCGCAATAAGTCGCTCTAAATTGCGGCGACTTAAGGACCCAGAGTAGGCCTAACAGGTCTTGTTTGTAAAAGACAGCAACTTGTAACCCGAAATAACCAAAAGACTGTTTAAGGTTCTCAATTTGCAGTTTAACTGAATGTGACTTTGTTATAGTCAGGAACTCATAAACGCATACGCACACGTACAGCAAACCAACGCACAAAAACAAAATATTCAAATAAACTTTAAGTTTCTGGCTGGAAAAAAGATCAAGGCAAGCTTTTGCTTCAGAGTTGGTGCAAAGCTAATCAAAGATTAGTGCTGCGTTGGGTCAACTTACTTCCACTTCAATCTGGTTATTGTCTGACAGCTTAAGTACACCCTGGAACAACTTATCCTCAGTCTTGGTGTGAATTCCACAGTGAGTTATCTTTTGTAGAAACTTCAGGTCCAGCTCTTTGATAATCTCCTTTCGCACTGATACCACATCTGCCCCCGTGTCCACCAGAAACTCAAGCACTGAAGACTCTTTTGAGTCGTCATCCTTACTTGTCTTTAGAGTGCCCTTGGGAAAAGATAAGGGAAAAAATATTTCAAGAAATTTGTGCCTTTGGTAAAAGATAAGGAAAAATAATTTCGAGAAATTTGTACCCAGATTCAGAAACTGAGGTTGCTGGAGGCCCAACGTATGGTTGGTGGTTGGCTGACTGGCTGGCTGGTTGGTCTTTTGGTTGATTGATTGATTGATTG